>WSXT02000015.1:1805567-1826399 GCA_011762715.2 Neuroterus valhalla
TTATTTCTCGAACGCCACCTACAATTTATCATATATTCTTGAATTTTCAACATTTCCGGGCGAAAACATAGCGTTGAAATCGTCGTAAACCGTGGATTTCGAATATATCGTTTCTAAACTTCGATATTTGGAATTACGATTTTTCAAATTTTGCTACATAGCATCTGGGAGTAGCTCGCGCTCGTAGCGTACTTCGTGCTATTTTCACACTTCGTGCTTTTCAAAAGCTCATAATAATTTTCGCGGTTGTAGTCGATCTCGGAAACTCGTCACCTGAGCAGGATTAGTGGGTTATGAACGAGGAAGGTAGTTTGGGGAGAACAATGGTCAGTGCCGTTTAGACGACAAGGCAACGGCGGCATGGCCAACATACGTTCTCGTGATATTGGTGTGCTTGTTTGACATTTGGCGGGTAAAACTACCCGCGGCAATAAGGTTAATTGAAATACGTCAAGTAGCCACGCATTGGGAATACTTCGACGAGGGCAGCATTCTATGTGCTACATACGCACACCTGCAAACCCATACTTAACTGCATGCTCGTATCATGCCTTCCTATGTTGAACATATCGACAGCTCAGTGTTCCGTGGCACTACACGCGTAACTATCCAAAACGCATCACAACGCGAGATAAACTTCGTAAATTTGTGTTGGTGAGTGCGTACACTTTTAGTGTCGGATAGGTAATTAGTTGGACCACGTTAACGTTCAGCTTCCAAAAGTGGAGTGAATGGGTTCAATTGATTCAAAAGATCAACAGGGAGGATAAACACGATTGAAAATAATAAACATGTTTAGATGTTTGGGTCCATATTTATTGAATTGACGATAGCATTCGGAAACTCTAATTGATTTGCGATCTCGTGGGAGAATCAATTGTTTGAACACTTATAACAATTTTTGAAACCATGAATGGTTATTTGATAAGACTGGAGATACGGACATGGAAATGGAACTTAATGTGAAATAGCGAGAATCCCGTTTCTTCAGATTTTCCTGTCACAAGTTACATCTAAACATTTCCTGATTCTTTGAACAATAAATAATTAACTGCAATGAAAAAATCTAGTCTCAAATCAGACTTAGGCTGAACGCTTGAAATTGATTGAAAACCTGTAACCTATTCCATGAAGAATTTTTATCAGATGACGAAAGTAGTACCCATACTCCATTATACATAATCACTACTTAGAAAAGGTATTTTCTTGAATATATATCCAATAAGAACTAATAAAATTCACATACAAATTTAGCTGAATCAAACAAATTTTGATTGATTCAATGAAATATTTGGTTGACCTAATCGAAATTTTTGATTGAATGAACTAAATATCGAAAAAAGATCGGAACAACCATGTTCCATAATGAGGGAGGGTTCAAATTTCAAATCATGTATTTGTTCATAATAATTGTTAATAAATTTAACCAATTATATCAGATGACAAAAATATGTCAATGTTTATCATAGGCAATGAGATTCGAAGACGATCGGAAGAAAATCAGATTCGTTTCTGCCTAAAACTATTCAAATTATCCATTTGTTTTTAATGATTGTTGATAAATTTAACAAATTATATCAGAAGACAAAAATACATCAAAGTGGATCACAGGCAATGAGATTCGAAAACAACCGGAAGAAAATTCGGTTCGTTTCGGCCAAAAATTGTTCAAATCATGAATTTGTTTATAATAATTGTTGATGAATTCAACAATTTTATCAGATGATGAAAATACATCAAACTGGATCACAGGCAATGGGATTAAAAGACAAATTAAGAAAATTCGGATTATTGCTGCCTAAAACTGTCCAAATCATGCATTTGTTTATAATAACTGTCAATGAATTTGACAAATTTTATCAGATGACGAAAATATATCAAACTGTATAACAGGCGATGAGATTCAAAGACAAGTGAAGAAAATTCGGATCATTTCTGCTGGAAACTGTCCAAATCATACATTTGTTTAAAATTATAATTATTGATAAATTTAACCGATTATATCAGATGACGAAAATACATCAATCTGGATCACAGGCAATGAGATTCTAATACAACTGAAGGAAATTCGGATCCTTTCTGCCTGAAACTGTCCAAATCATACATTTGTTTATAATAATTGTGAATAAATTCAAAAAATTATATCAGATGACAAAAATACATCAATTTGTATCACAGGCAATAAGATTCGAAGACAATCAGACGAAAATTCGGTTCGCTTCTGCCTAAAACTGATCAAATCATGCATTTGTTTATGAAAATTGTTGATAAATTTAACAAATTATATTAGATTACAAAAATACATCAAACTGGATTACAGTGTATGAGAATCGAAGACAATCGGAAGAAACTTCGGTTCGTTTCTGCCTGAAACTGTTGAAATCATGCATTTGTTTATAAAAATTGTTGATAAATTTAACAAATTATATCAGGTAGCACATTTTCATGATCAAATTTTACCTCAATGCCCTAAACGATCGATTTCGATTCATAAATATACTTCAGAAAATAATAATCCATGATGCTGTCTATTTGTTGCAAATATTCGTTTACAACAAATAACTCGACATATAAACAAATTCTTTTTCTTCCGCCGACCCTTTTGCATCAACACTTTTTTCGCGATTTGCAGCTTTATAAAAATTGAAACAAACCAAAATTAAAAATCGGCCTCGACAGATTTCTAGAGAATTCAATGAAAATTCGAAACTGTAATTTTTATCAACATATCATTCAATTGCACAAAAATGTTCTAATATTAATTTTTATTTTACCGTATAATTTAAAAAAATCCAACTTTTCAATTAAAACGTTGAAAATCATGAGGTTGGGAAACCGAATCGTTAAATTCCAAACATTTCTATTTCGGAATCCTTAGTAATGAGTTCAATCATTTTCATTTTTATCGGAAATGATTAACATTTTAGGGTGCTGGATTTTACAACTGAAGAATAAATTATGCTATGGAATTCAAAGTTTAATACTTCAGTTCAAAAGGATTTGAATTTTTCTCAGTTGTTTAGGATAATTAGTTTACAATAACAATTTTGATATTTTCTCTAGTCTGAAATGAAGTTTCGAATCATCTTATTTTTAAGATTGGAGAAACTCAGGTGAAAGCGTTAAGTAATACTTATTATTGAACCAAAGGTTTCATAGTAAAATTTATCTTTTCTTCCTTCGTAATGGATGATTGAATCACTAATGATAATGCCAAAACAATACTTCGAAATATGTATGCAAGCAGTCAATAAATAATGGTTATTTGCGTACATCATATTTATTATGATTGTCCACATTCGCTTTAATTACTTTCATTATCAATTTGAAGCGGCATCAAAGTTTATGACTTGTAAATAATGGTGAAGATCATATTGACATTCGTCATTTGTTATTACAATATACTAAATATTGTTTGAAATTCATTTTGACGTTTCCTCCAAAACCATTGTTCATGAAAGAACACAAAGATAAAAATTCATCAAATATTTCAAGTTCATTCAAAGACCTTCTACTTTTATCCAAATCTACAAACTTTTTTTAAAGAATGTACGATTCTTGTTTTAATTTCAAATTTCCCGAAAGTTTTGAGATGATATTTAGGGATCTGGGAAGTGCGATCCCTTTAGTGACGCAGTCTCAATCCAACCCTCGGAAAACTTAATTACGACGAGTCGGTGGAATAATTCGAAATACGAATAAACGTTTGTGTCGTGGGATTTGCATTTAATGGATATTAAAATGAATGACCATCTCTCATTAGGAATGCGTGGCACCGCTCGCGATAAAATCACGGGTAATGAAGTATTGACGCAATCTTACTTGTAAATGGATCCTTCATTATATTTCGATATCTTTCCTCAGAAAACGCGAACCAAGCCCACTCTCGACCCTTTTTCTCTTCAAGCACGGAACCTCATCGTAACAATATAACGTTAGTTGTAAATTATGATGGAGAATGATTATAATGCAAATTATCTAAGTTTCGCACAAGCCTCCATCCTTCATTGTTTTCTTTTCTGTTACAATTTTTCTTCGAGTAGGTAGAAGAATAAAAATATCAAAGTCCGAGCTTTTCGGCTCTTATTCTTTTTGGAAAAAGATTTTTCCAATTTGTGCAACTGAAAAATAAAGAAGAAAAATCCGCCCGCTGGGCGGGCACATTCTCATCGTGTGCTTCGCACGCGGCTTGCTTCGCTGGCAAGTTTGAGCGCGCGTAGAGCGTGCATCTTTCGAATCTCGCGCTTCGCACTCGATGGTAATCTTACCTCGCGCTACGCGCTCGGCTTCTGTACCTCCCTAAATTTTTATAAAAAGCTTGTGAAACTCAAAAGCGAAATGTCGACTACTTTAATTTGATGAGTGTGAATTCTATTTTGTTAAAGCTTCTCCGGCTTTAACGAACACATTCTCATCGCGTCTCTCATGCTGTGCACTCGATCAAAGTTTGTCCACAACGTTGGAGAAGTTTTGTTGCCTAATTTTTTTCACATGTTGTGTAGTTTTTCTAGAAATTTTATTTTTTGAATTAAAATTGTATTTTTTACTGTTGAAACAAAATTTACGCGTACAGTGGGAAAAATTATAACAAATTCACAGATATTTTTCGGGAGAACAACTTTTCTCTATAGATTTTCTGTGTAAAATGTTAATATTTAATTTTTAGTTTAGAACTTGCGTCTATTTTATTTTTCCTAAGCTTGTGTCAATTGTCCAAAAGTACATTTATTCCAATTTTTATATGCTTTTTTATAAATGAAGCAAAGACTACTTGTCCTACCAAAGAGTTAATTTTACCAAATTTGTAGCTTTTTTTTGTGCACAATTTTAGATCATTCATATTCTCCCGTACCTTACATAGTTGAACCAAAAAATGAATCTTTCTATTTTTCAGTATATTTTGTGCAACTGGAATTCGAATTTTCGATTTTTTGAGAACGCTCGAAAAATTGTAAAGATCACCCTGGAGGGCTCCCAGGAAGAAGCATTTTTTTTCTTCAAACTTACTTCATATCTTGCATTGTCTGGCTCGAAATTCTCATTTTCGTTCGAATTTTTGAATTTTGAAAATTCCACGACTCTGACCATTTTTTTATTATGAAAAAAAATCCTGAGGATAAATTGTTTCACTTTTTACCTACTACAAGAAACCGTATTCACAATTTTTGAGTCTTGAAAAAAGTCCAAAAAAATGTTCAGAATGCTCCTCCCCTTTTATTTTCGATCAAAAATAGCTGTTTAACGAACTCGACTTGTCTTTTTGGTCCCTTAAAATGGGTGCCAAAGCACGATCGAATATGATCATTCTTTCGAAAGTTATCGCGTTCCCAGATTGATTTTCATTATTTTTTGGGCGATCAAAATTGGAATTGTCGATTTTTTGAGAAAATTCAAAAATTGTATTCACGATCTTGTAGGGTTCCCAAGAAGAAACCTTTTTTCCTTTTGACTTTTTTTTCAGTCTTGCGTTATTTGGCTAGGAATTCTCATTTTCGTTTATATTTTTGAATATTGAGAATGCTACAACTGTGACAATTTTGGTTTTATCCAAAAAAAAGATCGTTCAGATGAATTCGTTGTTTGGCTCAAAATTCTCATTTTCGTTTGAATTTTTGAATTTTTAAAATTCCACAACTCTGACGATTTTTTCATTATGAAAAAGAATCGTAGGGATAAATTGTTTCACTTTTTACCTACTACAAGAAACCGTACTTGCAATTTTTGAGTCTTGGAAAAAAGTCCGAAAAAATGTCCAGAATGCTCCCCCCCTTTTATTTTCGATCAAAAATAGCTGGTTAACGAACTCGACTTGTCTTTTTGGTCCCTTAAAATGGATGCCAAAGCACGATCGAAAATGATCATTCTTTCGAAAGTTGGCGAGTTTACAGATTAATTTTAATTATTTTTTTGGCGATCAAGATTGGAATTTTCGATTTTTCGAGAAAATTTAAACATTGTATTCATGATCTTGTAGGGTTCCCAAGAAGAAACCTTTTTCCCCTTTTGACTTTTTTCAATCTTGCGTTATTTGGCTCGAAATTCTTATTTTCTTTTATATTTTTGAATTTTGAAAATACAATAACTCTAACAATTTTGTTTTTATCGAAAAAAATAATAAGGATAATTTATTTACTTTTTACGTGCTACGAGAAGTTATAATTACAATTTATAAGTCTTGTAAAAAAAAGTAAAAAAAAATGTTCAAAATGTTCCCCCTCTTTGATTTTTCATCCAAAGTAGCTGGTTAACGAATTCGACTTGTCTTTTTGATGCCTCAAAATGGGTGCCAAAGCACGATCGGAAATAATCATTCATTCGAAAGCTATTGAATTCACAGAATATTTTTCATTATTTTTTGGGCGATCAAAATTGGAATTTTCGAATTTTTGAGAAAATTCAAAAAGTTGTGTCCATGATCTTGTAGGCCTCCTAAGAAAAAACATTTTTTCCCTCTGACTGTCTTTTTAATCTTGCGTTGTTTGGCTAAAAATCCTCATTTTCTATACATTTTTAAATTTTGAAAATATCATAACTCTAACATTTTTTTTTCATCGAAAAAAATAATAAGAATAAATTATTTTTTTTTACGTGCTACAAGAAGTTATACTTACAATTTTTGAATCTTGTAGAAAAAAAGTAAAAAAAAAAGGTTCAAAATGCTCCCCCTCTTTGATTTTTCATCCAAAGTAGCTGGTTAATAAACTCGACCTGTCTTTTTGGTCCCTCCAAATGTGTGCTAAAGGGCAATCCAATCCGATCATTCTTCCGAAACTTATCAAGTACGCAGATTACAGACTACAGTCTACAGACAGACAGACACCTTCGTTAAAACCATTTTTTCTGACTCAGGGGGTCTCAAAACGCGGAGGTTTCATCAAATCTGCGGGAGCCAATTTTCTCATAAAACTAATACCTTCTCATTTAAAATTAAAATGTAGAAATGAAGAGAAATTCCTCCAATTTAAAAGATTTGAAAACATATGCGTATATTATGATCCCTTGCAAATAAAAAATGTACTTTGATGCTTCAGATTCTACAATTCTGAATCTGCAACCCTTATTATAAAACAGTCTCAGAGTACCTAAATCACCATTAAAATGTCTGTTTTTGAATATTTTCCAGTCCGAATTCATGAAACAATCATAATAAACAAATAAAATTTGAAATTTCAAGATACGTTTGCATTTAATGGTAAATCTGTATTTGAGCGTAAATTAGTGAGTAATATCTTTTTCCAGTGTAATGGAGTACATTGAGTGGTTAATGAAGCAGGAGAGCTATGGCAATAATTTGGAGTGTTTAATTCTCGTCGCGTTTGGAATCCGCGATTTAATATTCGTATTAAACCGCGTTCAAGAAGCAGCCAATAAAATTTTTATAGGCGCGTAATGCACACGAGTCATAAACTCTGGAAACGAGGCATAAATCTATTTGAACCCTCTTGTTTAGCGTCGGTCTGGTCTAAGGGTTTTGGAAGGAGGACGACGATAACGTGGGGGTGTGGGCAAAAGGATTTGAGTGAACGGGGGTCGACCAATGTATGAATATACATGACCTTACCACCAACCCTTACACCACAACGGAGCTCTGCTTACATTATTGTATATCTAATTCCAACAGAGGTTCTCCCAATTCCTGTCGATTTTCGAACCTGGATTGCACATATTCCTCAAGGATTCCTAGTCAGAAATTTTGTCATCTCTGAGCACCACTGTGTTCTCACGACATTATGCAGGCAGTCTACATATTATACATTCGGACTCGGATTCAATTAAGTTTGGTTAGACCGTTCTCTGTACTCCACATTACCGTTCCAAATCGCGTTTCCGTTCCGAATTATTCTAGACTTTCGGGTTATTCTAAATAACCCAGAAACAGTAGTCTTTGTCACGGAATCTTCTTCAGCGCCGCTTCTCATGTTTCTGAAATGAACAAATACTGGAAGTGTGTGATAGTTCTGATGAATTAGGTTGGTATGATATTTGGGCGTTTCTAGAGTTGGATCTGGGGGTAATTGCTGGAAAAAGTGGAGATGATTTTAACATTGACCTTCTATCAAACTGAACCCTTAAAGGGTTGATAGTTTCCATTGTCTTCCTGAAATTTACCTCATTTTTATTTATTTCCAGAATGAGAATTTTGTAGAGTAATGCGCGGTTTGCAACCACGTTTATACCATAAGTGTGAGCATATGGAAAGATGAATGCAAAGATCACTAGACTCGCCGTGGTGTATCGTAGCCAAGCTTTGATGTACCAAAAAAATTATAGGAGTAAAGTGAGCGCCATTAGAATGCAATTCCTGCGAAATGTGTGCAGTAAAACACTAATTGACAAAGTGAGTGATAAATGGGTTCTCAAAGATTGTGTTGTAGAAGAAACATTGTTTAATAAGGGTGAGAAAAATTTGCCAAGATGGTATGGCTTGTTGATAAAATGAATGGAGAACGATTGCAGAACAAGTGTTTTCAGATGAGGTGAATAATAGAGTAAAGAGAGTTAGAAAGGGATGGTTGGAAATTGGAATGTGGAATAAGTCTTCCAAATAAAAAGAAATAAAAAGTTACAGAAACAAAAAAACTTGCATTAGAAGTTGTATTGATGTTAAGGAACCAAGAGATGTATGCAAGGATAGAGGTATGTGGAAGACAATTGTTTATAGGGAGGATTGAGACGCCTAAAGCAAAAGATTTTGGATACTGTTGGACCCGCACGGAAAGGTTTTCTAAGTGGATTATTATGATGGCTTTGAAAAACTCTTTATCTAGGATAATTGCTAGAGAGATTGATCAGTGACCTTTGTGAGAGCTGTCTTGTGGGACATTTGCGATGTTTGAACAGCACGTGATGACTTGAAGATCGATCTAGAACTTATACTTCGAATACGAACTCCGGAATACTGAATTGCATTGCACTTAGAAGATATAAATTATTCAGGAATACATTAATTCTTCCCAAACATTTGAACCTTAAAAAATCGCTTAAAGTGCCTTCAAATCTCCTGAAAACTCATAAAATCTCATAAATTTCTCAAGAACATTGTAAAGTCTCTTTGAATAATTGGTATTACTTTAGAATATTTCAGCATTTTTTCCCGTTTTCTTAAATTTCATCAGAAATGATTCTTTATACTGATTTTTCTGGCTATTGAAATTGCTTGAAATCCTTAGAGTCTTTTTGAAGTTCCTCAAAGGAACCATATGATTTTTATCATATTCTCTCGAACCCAATCACATGTTGCTGAATTTACTCAAAGTATACTAAAGCCAGTAAAATATTTGGAGATAGAAAGAAACAGTTTTTTTATATCCTGAATTATCATGAAATCTGCCAATATCTTTTGAAGAATTCGATTTTCACTCACTTCCATTCACTTCCATTCACTTCCATGAACTTTTTATGTTTTTAGACAATAAACTACATTTGTTTGAATTTCTTCCATTTTTTCTAAATTCACTGAAAATTGAATGATTTTGATTACTTTTTGAATTATTTTGGAATTGTTTTCAGTTCACGTGAATTCTCCCTAATTCACCTTAGATTGTTATAAAGTTCATCGAATTCTTTATATCTATTGAACAATTGTATTTTTACTCAGTTCTATCCAGTTCCATGGACTTTTTATGTTTTGAGACATCAAATTAAAATTTTTTCCAGTTTACTTGAATTTTTTTCAAGATTATCATAAATTTCATCGAATGCTTCATATCTATTGAATAATCCTATTTTTACTCAGTTCTATTCAATCCCATGGGCTTTTTATGTTTCGAGACATCAAACTAAAATTGTTTCCAGTTTACTTGAATTTTTCTCATTCCACCTTTGATTGTTATAAAGTTCATCGAACTCTTCATATCTTTCAAAATATTCTGTTTTTACTCAGTTCTATTCGATTCTATTGACTTTTTTTTGTTTTGAGACATTAAACTTAATTTTTTTGAATATCTTCCATTTTTCTGAATTCATTGAAAATCGAATAATTTTGATTACTTTTTGAATTTTTTTGAAACTTTTTTCAGTTCATTTGAATTTTTCCAATCCACCTTAGATTCTTATAAAGTTCATCAAATTCTCCATATCTATTTAAATGATTTTTATTTTTTTTTTTTTTTACTTTATTAACGGTTTGCACCTTGATACAAGTTAAAGCATATTTTATAAGGGATATAGTAATATTATTTTGTACTAAATATTGTAACTGAAAAATGATGGCTGAAAAGATAAAATAAAAAGGTGCGGAACGTCATACTGTCGAAATAAATGAAAACATTTACAGATTTGGAGATTAGGAATGCAAAGTAGACTCCGATTACTATTTAATTCATCTTTTCCAATTGCTTGAGTTCCCTCAGATGCATCTTGAAATCTGTTTGCTTCTATTCTACTTATTTTGATAGAAAATTTTCAGACTTTTTCTGCTTCATATAATTTGTTATGAATTGGTTTCTCTATTTCTACAGATTTACCCTTAGTTCCTTAGAATTCACCTGGAAGTTACACATTGGCCTGCAGAATTTCTTGAAATTATTATAAATAAATCTAGATTCTGTTAAAGCCCTCCAAGTTTTGAGAAATAACTTGAAATCTTATCAATACTTTTAAAACATTTTGAAACATTTTGAGACTCCTTGGAAACTTTTAAGATAATTGGGAGTACCAAATAAATCTCTGAGAATCTCTTTGAATATTTTTTACCCGAAAAAAACATTTAAAAGCTTTGTAATATCTCTTGAAATATTTGAGAATGAATGGGGAACACTTAGAAAATCGTTGGAATCGCTCTAAATTGATTAAAGTCTCCTAATATTATGTGAAACCCATAAAAAGGACCTCTTATTAGTTTCTCAAAATATTTTGAAAACATTTTGAAGAAAACCCCTTGAAATATTCCTGAATCATATAAATCCCTTGAAATGTTGAAAAGATACTTGCAATCTTTTCAGAAGTTTTGTAAAATCTCCTGAAATATTTTAGGATAGAATTTTATGAAACTCATCAAAACTTTAAAAAGTTTTTCAAGAGAAAATGAGATATTTGAAACCCTTCGGAAAATGCATTTGCCTTTCGAAATTCTCTTGAAATCTTCTTTAATCTATAAGAAGTTATAGAAGCCTTTTCATAATCCTTTATAGCCCCTAGAAATAATTATGGAAATCGCTGGAAGTCTTAATGAATCCCTAGAAACCCCCTTACATTTTTTGAAAATTCTTCCGATTCTTGAGAAATCTGTGAAACAACAATATCTGACACACACTCTAAATTCGAACGATCAATCTCTTAGCATTAGAACATCAAAACCTAGATTGTTTTTATTTCAAACAATTAATGTTAGTTATAATATCTTATCAAAGTAGACCGTTGCAGAAATGTGTTTGTAAGAATATGAACCAAACGTATTAGCGGATTTCATTAAAAATTTCAAATGTAATAAATAGAAGAAATACAAGTTATTATTTCGTACAAATATTTCGTTACACCACTTTTTCTACACAAGTCTTTTTTATTCAATTGCTGTACTGAAAGTTTCAAACCTAGTACTTCTCCTATGTGCTTCTAAATTACATTTACTTCCAGTTTTTCCCACATTTCCTGTATAATCAAATATTCTTCCTCCCTATTTTTGCCACCCGTTGAAAAAAATGCGTGTCGTAGGTCACATGGCAGATGTGGAAAACCCGTATCGAATTTTTATTTGTACATTCGTGCAGGCTGTTTGTTTTGCTGGGTTAATTGAGCTGTAATCAACATAAGTGTGTGTGTGTGTGTGTGTGTGTGTGTGTGTGTGTGTGTGTATGAGAAAGGGAAAGAGAGTCGTCTTGAGCGACCGCATGAACAGAGAAAGAGATCAGCCGATCTACAAGTAAGCTGCAAGTGTTTTGGCTGCCCTCCATTGATCATCAGCTTCCCCTCTTTCGCTCTCTCCGTTACCAGCTCTTGAAATCCCTACAACAAGGGTGTCCAACGCAAGGCTGGCGTGCTTCTCCTTTCTTCCCCTTCTCCGAGCGCTTTTCTGAGAATTCTCTTCTCGTTTCCTCTTCCCACATCGCGCTCACCGCATGAACGCATTCAAGGTGATAAGAGAGGGGACTGACGAGTGACAGTCATTCACACCGTTGCTCACCCGTTGTACACCTCTGCTCTATATAGACCTCATCCGTTTCTCACATATCGCGCGCGTGCCACAACATCCCAAGAGATGTTACTCACATCAGAGTAGCCCTATCCGAATAAAAAGAAAAATGGCGTTCCTTAGTGATGATAGTTTCTGTTTGCGAAATTTCCTCACCAGGACGGCGCTGCATGCGGTACGCTTTAAAAATGCATTATACTTATTGGAAAATATTAAAAAATGTAAAATAAACGAGTTTTCATAAAAAGTAGAGTCGAAAAAAATTTCTGATGTTATTCGAGGACATAAAATACACACGCTCCATAAATCAAATGATTAAAAATAGGGAAATGACACATCAAATTACGTAAAATGACGTAAAATTTCTTGATATTCTTAACAAAATACTTTCCGAAAATATAGACTTACTCGGAAAAAAAATTTTTTTTCGATGAGAATATTGGATTTAAATAATTCAAAATGAATTCATTATTAATTAATTGAGTTGTGTAAACAGGTTACGTTGAAACTCTGATAATTCAACTATTGATAGAAGAATTCAATTCTCCAAAAAATTACGAAATTCTCGAACCAAAAGGATGAATTTCCATCAAATTAATGAAATTTGTAATCAAAGAGATGGATCTTCTTCCATGAAAATTAATGTTAGATAAAAAAAGACAAATTAAAAAAAAATTTCATATGAACAGTTTAATTTTCAAATAGTACCGAAATAATTTAATTTTGTATCAAATTGTTAAATACTAAGACCAAAAATAAATTTTTAACAAGAGATGTAGATTACAAGAAACTTTCCAGTTCTCTAAAAATAGCTCGATTTTTAACCGAAAAGTATCCTTTCGAACAGAAATATCAACTTTCAACTAAAGAGGACTATCTTTGAAAATATAGTAAATTTTATTTTCCATTTAATGTCATAGCCAAAAACTGACGACAATGCACCTTTCCTCAATTTTAGAATTTAGTTTTCGTGCAAAAACATACACACACATTGTCACAAGTAATTTTTGATCTTAAAATAAAATAAATAATAATAACTATGGTGATAATAGTATAATAATAATATTAATAAAAACAATAATTTAATTAGATACGCGTAAAGACTTATTTTCAACAAAATGGTTGATTGCTGAAATCGGAAGGACGGATAATCTACAAAACAGTTGAGTTTTTGACCCAAAAATACAGACTTTAAAAAAAAAAGTTAAAATTTTTACCACAATAGTTTCATCCTTTAGTGAATCGTTAAATTTCCAAACCAAAACGATGGTTTCCAAGAAAAACTGGAATTTACAAGAAAAGTTTTGATTTTTAAAGAAGCAGTCTGATTAAAGCCAAAAAGAAGTATTTCCACCGAAAATAAAAATGAGGAAAAAATCTTTCTAGAAAAATTCTAGATTTATTCGAAAAGGTTAATTTTCAACAAAAAAAAAAAAATTCTTCAAAGAAGATTGATGTCCTAAACATGAAAAAAAACAATTTCAACCAAATTGTTGAATTTCAAATGTAAAATGACGATGCCTCTACAAAACAGTTCAATTATTCATTCATTCGAAAATATAGACTTCCTAGGAAACAAATAATTTTCTAGGCGAGAATCTAAAATTCAAAATAATTAAATTACTAAATTATTTGTTACTGTAAACAGGTTAAGTTGAAACTCTTATAATTCAACTAATAATAGAATAATTAATTTCTCCAACATCAGGGAATACTCGAACCAAAAGGATCAATTTTCATGAAATTACTAAAATTTTTAATCAGAAATATGGATCTTCTTACAAGGAAATTATTGTTACATAAAAAGACAAATTCAAAAAAAAATTTAATATAAACAGTTCTTTAATAGTTTGATTTTCTACCAAAATAATTCATTTGTACCAAATCGTTGAATACTTGGACCAAAAAAATAAATTTTTATCAAGAGATGAAACTTGATGATACAGGAAACTTTCCAGTTTTCAAAAAACAGCTCGATTTCCAACCGAAAAGTACCCTTATGATCAGAAACATCAACTTTCAACAAAAGAGAACAAGTTTTAGAAATAAAATAAATTTCATTATTTATTTATTGTGATAGTCTCACATTAACAATTTGAATTGTTGCTCGTATTCACACCGTGGCCATGACGTTCCCATTAGCGTCCTTGACTTCACGCTTCCAAATAGTATCTCCAAGAAGAAAATGTTTTTGGCACACCACTTGGCCACTCCTTATTAAAAAAACTTGTCTTGGGATGGATGCTCGACACTTTTCAACATTTTCCTTTACAGAAGGAACCGAAAAGCAATTAATTTTTTCATCTGTCAGTTTGTGAACTGTAAACTGACTTACAGTTTGACGCAATGCATGAAATTAAATAATAGGATCTCACAAAATCACTCAAAAGCCACTTATCAACTCATATAAGAATAAATAATATACTTTTTGTAACAATCACCGGTTCAGCCCGTTTAAAACAACGCTTCTGTGGAGCGTGCCGCGTGCAGCGCCGCACTGGTGACGGAATTTCGCACATAGAAACGATCATCACTAAGGGAAGCAAGTTTTATTCTCACGTCCATAGGAGTCGGATAGGGCTGCATCAGAATCAGATGATCCAAGTTCCATGTCAGCTGAATAATTATTCACACTCATCGTGTCCTATTGGGTCAAAATTTGCGTTGTTCGTGGTTCTGGAAATAAGTCGTGAAGTTGGCACGCTCTAAATATCACCCTATCCCCCTCCCCTCCCACCTTGGGGCAGCTCTTAGGCGGTTATATACTCAACATTCTGCAATCTACCCTTTCTATCGGTCCTAATTTATGTTGAGTAAGGTAACAGCTAACCCGGCAGCCCGCCTTGGTGCGCATAGGAAGGCTCGGTAATGTTTCAAGTGGCTTGTCTGTTGTTAATTTACCCCGCTGGGGCTTGATGGGGGTCTGTCCACCCGCTGCCACGCTCTACTCGTTACGATAAATCGGTCATTATCTGTGGTAGGTTGGTAGGTTGTATGTAGGTGGCTATACGTGCCAACTACTGCCGGCTTACGAATCCATAAACCTGTATTCTTAATTTCCATGCCGCAGATCGGAAGGCTCAAGAAAACCTGATATGCCGGTTATTGGCCGCGTGTTATTAATCTGTTGTTTGCATCCAACATAGCACGCCAATAGTTGTCGATTCGACACTTTCTCCGCATCCATTAGCTAACAAGTTCTCTACAAATTTAATATACTTATCAACATTATTCCTCATGATATTTTCTTCATTTACACTTTATACTTCATAATATCTGGAGGTATTTGTATCAAGATAATCATTTTTTTTCTTATTTCTGGAATTTCTGTGAAAGAGGATTGAAAACGAAGAATTCACCGACCAGATTCATAAGAATGTTCTTGAATGTCTCTACTGAAATTTGAAAAAATTAGATAGGAATAAGAGGAGAGAGGAAAAAAATGAGAAGGCAGTGTAGCAACTTGACCAGGATATGACCGGATTTTTTAATTTAAAAAACGGAAATTTACTTTACTCAGCTTCACTATTAAAAATTCTACCGAAAAAATATGAGGAATGACCGCTTTCCATTTATGAATGAGAAAGATATCTTATCATTTGATTTGAAGGATGTAACGCTCCTTTGATCTGATTCTCAAAATATTTAAATATATCTATACGTCATGAAAGGAAGAATTCTTATTTTTCCGATTATACGAAAAACGTTTTGCAAATTTTGCTCTGCTAGATTTTTTTAGCTGACTCAAATTTGATAATCGAATCGATAATAGCGCAAACATACAGAAAGGAATATTATCTAAATATTTATTCAAAAAAATGTATTCATCACGTTTTATTTACATTTTCTCACTTATCTGACTTGGGATAGGAAAATTCAGAAAATAATTATAGTTTTTATTTCAGGGCAGGGAGTTTTAGTTAAGAAGTATAATTTCACATGAAACAGGTAATTTTCCACATGGAACGGCAAATTTATAAACTGATTATAATTGGAATTCAGAGGAGAGGAATTTTGAAAAATCGTCCCTCCAATTCAAAATTTGTCACAATTTGGAAGTCTCCTCTTTTAAATTTTAAATGAAGCAAGTACTTCAAGGTTGTCTTTAGAGTAAAGTAGTATTCCACAGAAGAAATATTTTCAAATTATGATAGAAAACTATTTTACATTGTTCATTGAGAATTCATATTTTTATTTCAAAATCAACTACTTGTTTGATATTCAAACTTCTGTAATGAAAATCAAACTTTTCTGTGAAAGTTGCATTTTTCGATTCGAAATTCACCTCTACTTCAAATTGTAGCCACTTTGTTAAAAAAAAATTCATCTTTTTTTGGTGGAAATTCAAGTATTTAGTTGAACATCGATTTTTCAATTTGAGAAATAAGCTTGAGAATTTCTTTACTTCATGGAAAATTTGCTTTTTTTGTAGAAAATAATTATTTATCGTTAAAACTTCATATTTTTGCTTAAAATACATCTATTCCCGTTGTAGATTCATCATTATACCTGGAAATTCATCAATTTGATTAAGAACCAATTACTTCAATTTAGAATTTGACTGTTTCATTTTTGGTGGAAAATTGATATTTTCTAGTTCAAAATCCGATGTTTGGGTGAAAATTTGTCTTTTTGAATTGAAAATTCAATTCTTTTGTGGAAACTTCACATATTTTGTTGAGAAAACCATTTATTGGTACAAAAAGTATTTTCGTCGGTTAACAATTCAAGTTATGCAGTCAAATATTCTTCATTCTAATCGAACATTTATCGATTTGGAAATTCTTATGTTTCGTTTAAAATTAATTTTCAAGACAATAATGTCATTATTCCATTTTTGTTTGGAAATTCTTCATTTCATATCTAAAATTTCAACCAATTTGTTCAAATATTGTATTTTCTGTCAAATTTGAACCACTTCAGTTAAACATTTACAACTTTATTTGACTTTTCATCATTTATTTTAAAAATGTAATAAGTTGTTCTAAAGTAAAATTTCTGTGTTTGTTAATAGTTAGATTTTTTGTTAGCATTAGTTTTCTCCGTTATAAATAATTTTTTTAAAAGTAATTTTTTTTAACTGGAAATTTAACTGATTCCATTTAAAAATTCCATAGTTTTACTTAAAAATCCATTTGTTTAGTTAAACATCCATTTTTTCCGAATTTCAAAATTGAGTATTTAAATTTTCATTGACAATTTATCTTTTACAGTAAAAATTGATTTATCTGTTTGAAAGCTTAACTCTAACTCCTTCAGTTAAAGATTCCTTATTTTAGTATAAATCTCTTATGCTTGGTTTGGAATAGGTTTTTTACACGAAGAATGTTACTGTTACATTTTTTGTTGAAAAGAATTATTTTTTGAGTTCGAAATTCGACTATTTTCTTGAAACATTGTGTTTCATCTTAGACAATTATCCTTTTCTTTGAAAATTAATCTTTTTGTTTAAATATTCACCTTCATGGTTGAAAATTGAAGTATTCCACTTGAATATTTATCTTATTATTTGAAAAATCATCTTCTCGGTCTGGAAGTTAACTGTTCTAGTTGAAGATTTATTATGTTATTTGAAAATTTATCAAATTGGTTGGAAAATGAACTTTTTGATTGAAAATAGGTTTTTTCGTTATCCCAAAATGATTTTTTTCGATTGTAAGTTTAGCTGTTCCAATTTTTGTTGAAAATTTATATTTTTTTGTTGAAAATTTAAGTATTCTTGTCAAAATCGATTTATTTTGCAATGTTTGATATATTGTGTTAAAGGATGATGAGAGTGAACGACATGAATAAAAATAAATGTTAAAGGAATTTGAAATCATCCCCGGAATCGCCACCCTGGAAGGTAACTTCCAGGACTAACACCTTCTCTTTTTACTTCATTTTGTGTTCTCCTATTTTTATCATTTCCGAAGCGGAGAACTATAACATGTTGAATATTTACCAATGTTTGAGTGCTCACTCAACACCTTTTCTATTTAAGGTAAGGGACCCTTCAGTAGGTCGGAAACCATGTTTCCACGTAGTGGATGGATTTCGACGAAAAAGTTTAGGAAAACATCCTTAGATGTCTCTATTGAATTCTAAAAAAATGACATGAAAATTTTGAAAAAGAAAAGAAGAATGAGAACGCAACTTCCAAAACCGCTTCCTCCCCTTCTTACTTCCGTCTATTTTTATTATCAACATTTCCGAAATATAATAAAATAACAATTAAAATATGTAATAACATTTTAAGGTGGTTATATCGCAATATATAGTATGCACTTAGCTATGCAAAATGTAAATTGAAAATATAATTATGAGGAGCATGAGCATCGAAATAATGATTCTTAAAACTATAATTCATAGAAACAATTGATCAAAAAGTTATAACAAAAAAGATACAAGCTCTCAAAGCAAGCGATTAGCGGCACATACTATAGCAAAATTATCAAATTCTGATTTCCAAATTAATGTTGCGCAAAAACTAGAAGGTCGCACTTCATGAGCAAAAAATATATGTTACAAGTTAACCGTATCTAGCATTGTTCAGTTTTTCAAAAGACTTCCATGGTTACTAAAGGTGTTGGAACAAAATTACCTTCGATTTTCACGCCTTGCCCCATACATGCCGCGTATAAGAGAAGGACTTTGATAAACAATATCTTAAAAACTAGACAGTCAATCGATCTGAAACTTTGCACAGATTTTGATCAATTTATAAACTTGAAGTCCTGAAAGTTACAGAAACGTGGCATGGATTTTCATTTGTGATAAAACCACCTTAATGCTCGCTCCACACCCTTTTTGAGTTAAGTATATCTTCAGCTGGTTGAAACTCATCGGTTTGACGGGTCTGGTGCGTTTTTTGAGAAATCAAGGGTTTTCTTCCAAACTTGGTCACTTAATTCTTGTTTTTTTTTTCTTTTAATTTCCGGGGATTGCAGATATTAACTTTATTGTTGGACGTTGAATAAAAGTTTGAATTTCGTTTTTCTCTGTTTCTTATCTTTTAATTTTTGCTTTACTGGTTTTGTTATCATACAGAAGGTATGAGGTAAATTCCCCCGGGGTTTCATTATTTCCGGCTGGTTGATCTGAAGAGCGAGATTCGAAAAAATTATTATTACGCTAGGATGAGGAACGTTTGCGAAGGCCTATGCTAAGCGAAGAAGAACGTAAACAAGCACATTGTATTCGGAATATAAACAAGCTAATTCGTTCCGACACATCAGGATTCGTTGGGGCAATAAAAGGTTAGATAAAAACGCAGACCTCGGACGATGCACGATGCGTTCGAAATCGCGCCACATAAAGTATTGCAAACATTACGAGATGCTTGAGGAGATTATCATTCGTACGTTTTCATTTTTATAACTTTATTTATCCATTCTTGCCCTCTTATCCAACGAGATTTGTATAACCCACTCCTGGTATATTTAAAATCGCTTTTTCCCTCAGTCTTAAACCTTTGGTACATTTTTACCTTATCGTATGAAAAAAGGGGAAAGTTTGAAAAAAAGGGTACTTGAGGTGACAGTATTTGAGTATTTTATTTCCTTTAGAGGAAAACCTAAAACTTTTTTTCTAGATTGGCCGAAAACGCTGCAAACAGTTGATAACAACGTTTGCTACTATATTGGCTATAACAACCACAGTCACAACTTTTAATGTATTTATTATTTGGTTGTGATGTCTAATAAATAATAAAAGAACATTGCAGTGTAACAGTCTCTTTTCTTTTTTGACCCTTTCTCTATCCACAATGCTTGATTTTATTTTACAAAAAAATATATATAAATAAAAAATAAGTTACTTCTCAAAATGCGGGTACCCTTTGATTACTTAACTACTCAATATATTATTATTATAATTATTATCTCATTAAGCCGATCCCCTTTCGGAGTGAGTGTTATTTGTTTATGCTTTATCATTGTAGAACGAATTATTATTGGTTAAGTTGCACACTGAGGAGGTCACCAGTCTCCTGCAGGAATCTGTGAGAAATTCTTGAAAACTACAAAAAAAGGAGCTGGTCGAATTTTGAAGCAAATAATTTAGTTCCATTAGAGAAAAATCTAAAATAAGGAGAAAAACTCCTAAGCGTAAGGGCCAAAAAATACGAATTCTCGATGGCACAAACAATTTTTAAAATTGAATTTCAAGGCAAGTTTGAAGAGTAAATATAAGGTATAATCATATATATCATATATTCCTAGTATAATCATATAGCTCTGTCAGCTAAAGATTCCTATGTATTGAAGATATGTTAATTACAATGCTTTGTTAAAAATAAGGTTATCGTTCGAGAAATGTATATTTTGGTTGAAAATTGAACTATTTTAGTACAAAATCCAACCATTTGAACGAAAACTTCAAAATTTAATAAATTTGTTCGAAAATCGGCCATTTTCAGAACATCTATCTCTTTTGTGGGAAAATAATTTCGTTCTTGTCAAAAATTGAACTGTTAGGTCAAACATTTCCCTCTTAATTGAGATTAATTCTTTAGGTTGAAAATTCCATTGTTTGGTAAAAAAAATATGCTTCTGTTTTAAAATTCATATTTTTGATTGAACATTCAAGAATTTGGGATGAAATTCAACTGTTTGGTTGCAAAATGAATTTAGAATCCAAAAATTCAACTGCTTATTTAACACTTGATTTTTCTGTTAAAAAAAATATATATGTATATATTGTGTATATATATGTATATATTG
>WSXT02000015.1:1826499-1845722 GCA_011762715.2 Neuroterus valhalla
ATTTTTTCTGGCTCCGCGCCTGGCAAAATGAATCAATTTTGGAAAGAATACCCAAATTTTCAACAAAAAAATATAATTACTTTTACAGAAATTGGAACAGTTAAATTTACAACTAAAAGAACAATTTATAATAACAAAAGAAACGTATTTCTGACAAAATAGTCCATTTTTTCAACAATGCGATGAATTTTCAAATAACATTATGAGTCTTCAGCCTTAGAAGTTGAATTTCAAACCATGCAGATGAATTTTAAACTAAAAAAATTAATATGCAACTAGAACACTTTAATTTTTACCCATGAAGGTGAATATACAAACAAGAAGAATAATTTTCAAATAGGAAGAATAATTTTCTAATGAAAAATACAATGTTTCAACATAATAGTCGAATTCTAAACTAAAAAAAAAATATTTTCAACCAAAAATGGAACAGTAACATTTTTAATTTCAGAAACCAATTTCAAACCAAGCATTACAGTTTGATAATAAAACGAAGAATCTCTATCTGAAGGAGTTGCGTTTTCAAACAGATAAGTGAACCTTCACTGAAAAAGATAAATTGTCATCGAGAATTTGAGTACTCAAATTTTAAATTGAAAAAAATTATGCTTAACTAAACAAATGAATTTTTAACCTTAACCATGGAATTTCCAATTAACTTTCAGTTGAAAAGTTATTACATTTTTACACAAAATGATGAAGAATCGAATGAAAATGTAAATGTCTAACTGGAGTAGTTGAATTCTCAACCAGAAAGACGAATCTTTAACTGAAATGATGAACATTTAACTGAAATAGTTCAAATTTTGTCAAAAAATTAATTCTTAACCGAAAAATACAATTTCTAACAAAATGGTTGAAATTGGGACCATTAAAATAAAATTTTTTGAACAAAAATGAAATAGTGACATTTTTGTCTTGAAAAAATAATTTTAAACCAAACATAAGAGTATTCAAGTAGATGAATGTTCGAATAAAATGAAAAATGTTTCACTGTACAACTTGAATTGTTAACCGTTAAAAAGAATTTTTCAAGAAAAATATTGGAATATGTTAAATTTTCAGTTGGAAAGAATTACTTAAAACATAAAAAATTACTTATTACAAACAAACTAAGTTAAAAAAAAAACTCACTTTTCCACAAATTATTACATTTTTACAATGAA
The DNA here is from genome assembly GCA_011762715.2 of Neuroterus valhalla. Lineage (NCBI taxonomy): Eukaryota > Metazoa > Arthropoda > Insecta > Hymenoptera > Cynipidae > Neuroterus > Neuroterus valhalla. The sequence goes on from WSXT02000015.1 coordinate 1,827,666, forward strand.
GGATGAAAAATTAAATGAAGTTGTGAATCAAATTTGAACTTTGAAATTAAAAATTTTCCAACAAAATTCGAATAGTGACATTTTTGGCTTGAAAAATTAATTTTAAGCCAAACTAGATGAATTTGTGAAGTTCCAAGGAAATAATTGAACTTTCAATTCAAAAAGGCAATTTCGCACCGAACTATGGAATTTCACACTAGAAAAGATTAATTTTTCACCAAAAATGAAACAGTCAAATTTTCAGTTGAAGTAATTTATTTTCAACAAAACTGAGGAATTCGCAGGTATAATGATGAATCTTCAACGGGAATAAATGTATCTAGGCAAAGATATTAATTTTTTACGATAAATATTAATTTTCATCAAAAAAGGCAAATTTCACATGAAGCACAGAAATTCTCAAAGAAATAGTGTAATTTTCAAATTCTAAAATCAATGTTCAACTAAATAGTTGATTTTTCACAAAACAAAGATGAATTGATTTTTAACAAAGTGGTTAAAATATAAACCAAAGGTGAACTTAGCATCGAAAAATGCAAATTTAACAAAAAAAATTTGATTTTCAACAAAGAAGTTCAAATTTCAAACAAGTAGTCAATTTCTAAATTAAAAACGATAAATCCGCAATGAACAAAATAAAAAAGTTTTATATCATAATTCAGAAATATTCCTTTTTCGGAATACTACTTTTACTCTGAAGACTGCTTGAAGTACTTTCTTTATTCAAGATTAGAAAGAGGAGACTTCAAAATTGTGACAAATTCTGGATTGGAGGAACGATTTTTTGAAATTCCCCTTTCTTAATCCGAATTATAATTAGTATAATAAGCTACATATTATATAAAAAATATAAAACAAATTTTTTATTTTACAACTTGCTGAACTTGAAGGACTATAAACATTCTGGAACTTCTCAAAGAACTCATATGTATTTGGGAACCTAAGCGAAGTACGCTACAGTTTTTTTTGTCCAACAATGTTTGGAAACAGAAATATCTTCCAAGAATGGATTGATACATCTAGAAAAAATCCATTGCGAATTTTGTGTTCCTTGACGTGGTTAAATATATTTATTTGTGTTACCTAAACTGAGTTTATATCACGTAATTCAAATATCGAATTTTTAAATTTTGTATATCTAACAAAAAACGGGAGAAGGAGAAAGATTATTGAGGAATTTGTAAAAAAGAGGGACGGCACGCAAAGAAAGGAAAACCCTGTATCCCTATAGCTTCAAATATGGAAAGCTCAGTTAGTCTAATTTTGAATGCTTTAAATAAAAACTTAAAATTCTCCTAATCAAAGATATTTTGCATCCAACAATGCAAAAAATTTGAAACTATTAACGTAAAATTTATAATAAAAAATTGTCAATCAACAAAATGAAATAATGAAGCGTCATAATAATTACAGAACAAGTTTGCAACCAAAAGGCTCTACGTGCCCTTCTGAAGGGAATTTTGTTAAAAAAAGATCTAAAATCTGATGAGAAACAGCAATCATAAGGACCGCAATATAGACGAGAATCTCAAAGAAGGCTCGAGAGCATTCGACTTGTTGACAAATGGCAACCGAAGTGAGGTTTTCTTCTTCATGCCGACATTCAGGATATTATAATTCGCTGGGGTATCAGGATGATAATAATAACGCGTTAATTAAAGCCGTTGATTTATGCGCCTTTCATATTGTAATTACCCACCAAACTCGACTCGACTTCGAGCGAGCTAACCCAAGAGTCTGGAGACAATCTTTTGCTCGCCGGAAGGGTAATGAGAATAAATTAATTAATCAAGGTGCAATTAATACCAGCTGTAAACCCCACGCCACGTCAAGTACTTTTCAAGCACACGGATTTATTTTTTATTCTGGCGAGCTAATGTGCATTAAACGATCTAGTATACTCCAGGAACACGATCGAGAACATGCATGACCAAATTATATTTATTATTTCATATTTTTAGCAAAATGGTCAATAGAAATTCATTGGAGGGTCAATAATTGTTCAATTTATTAATATTGAGTGCCATAATTATTTTATAGTATCATTTCGATCGACTGGTATACAACATTATTAAAAATTTAGTGTATAGTTATCGTGAGTAATCTTTATTGGGATCGATTTTATCGATTTTGAAAATTATTTATATTTTATAGAGAAGAAGTTGTGGAGGCAGTTCAATCAGCTATTTTGTTGAGGAGGGAGAATACAAATGTTCATTTTCTGAATTAATTACAAATTTTTATTTCAGATATATATATATAGAGATATCTAAAGATATCCCTTGAGCAGTTTCTGACTATGGATCAGCCAGTTGACTTTGTTTTTTGTCGATAAAACATTCATGCTTTATTTGGATATTTTTTAAGGTTTCAAATATTAAATTAAATTACGTACCAAAGCTTTTAACATCAAAGATGATATTTCTAACGGATCCAGAGTAGGTTTAAAAACAACAATGTATATAGTAAATATAGAGGTGAGAAAATAAATCGTAAACTTTAGAATTGATTAGCTTGTGATTTGTTTTTAATAATAGAAGGAGAAATAAGAGCATTGGGTTCATGCCTGCTATGAGACCCAGAGGTTAATGGCGCGTTGTTGCGCGTATTTATGCGGTGTGTTCGTTTCCTCGCAGTTGACAATAAACTAAGATAAATGAATGTCGGTAGGCCAACCCACTGTTCACTCGTCGTTCGCTTAGCATTAAGCTACATTAAAGGACACGAGAATGCAGGAAACATCGCGCAAAAATGTTCGATTGGTCACAAAGGTTTGCACTTAAAGATCAATTATTTTTGAATGGAAGAAAAAATTATAATTAATTACAATTACAACCAAAAAAAATCTGCCCGCGCCGTGCGGGTAAATTCTCATGGCACGCGGCTCGCTTCACTCGCTAGTTTAAGCGCGCCTAGGGCGCACGTCTTTCGGATCACGTGCTTCGCGCCCTGCTACTTTCATGTTTGATTCAGTTTACAGAGTAATGCATACACAGATTTGCAAATAATATACAACTTTTCAGAACTTCTACTTCTATGAAGATTATAGTTCATATAGAACTTGTAGACTCTACATTTAATTGTATCTCGCATAGCTTTACTGAAAAATGGAACTTTACATTTTCAATAAATTTTCTTATGATTTGGACAAAAATTATGCATCTCATGGAAAAAGTCTGGAGCAAATTTGCAGGTCTTTTTGAAATCAACAATTTTGTTACACAACATTTTTTCATACATTGCATAGTTTGAGCAGAAACGTGTATTTTCCAGTTTTTAAAAAGCTTCTTCGAAAGATAAAACCAAAACCAGACATTGCAAAATAAATAAATTCTAAAAAGAATACTCTAATTTTAAACAAAAAAATATCATTTTTTTACGAAAATTGGAACACTTCAACTTATAATTGGGAAAATGATTCTGCGATTAAAAGAAATATGGATTTTTAACAAAGCAGTTTATTTTTTAATCAATGTGCTGAATTTTGAAATAACATAATGAATCTTCAACTAGAACAGTTGAGTTTCAAAACAACAAGATGAATTTTCCACTGAAAAGATAAATATTTGACTGGAGCACTTCATTTTCCAATCATGAATTTGAATATTCAAATAAAAAGATTCATTTCCAAATAGAAAGAATCATTTTCTAAGAAAAAACATGATGTTTTGACATAATATTCACATTTGGAAGTAAAAAAATGATTATTTTCAACCAAAAATGGAATAGTAACATTTATAGTTTGAAAAACCAATTTTAAAACAAGCATAAGAGTTTTATACTTAAACAAAGAATCTCTATCTAAAGGAGTTGAGTTTTCCTACAGATGAGTTAACCTTTACCGAAAAGATGAATCGTTAACGAAAATTTTGTTACTCAAATTTTGAATTTTAAAAAAGTGTGTTTAACTAAACAAATAGATTTTCAACTGAAACTATGGAATTTTCAATGGGAGCAAGTTAAATTTCTAGTTGGAAAAACAATTACTTATAACACAAAAAACTACCTTTCAACCAAAAAAAAAACGCAACTTTTCAAAACAATTTTTACAAGAAATGATGAAGAATCAAATAAAATTGGGAATGTTCAACTGCAGTAGTTGAAGTTCAAACCAGAAAGGCGAATTTCGTAATGAAATTAGGAACATAGAATAGTTCAATGTTGGACCAAAAATTGATTTTTAACCAAAAAATACAATTTTTGAACAGAATGGTTGAAATCTGAACCATGGAAATAGAATTTTTCAAACAAAAATCGAACAGTTACATTGTTAGATTAAAAAACAAATTTCAAAACAGGTATAAGTGTTTTATGAGAAAAAAAGAATCCTAAACTGAAAGAGTTGAGTTTTCAAACAGATAAATCAACTTTTACTGAAAAGATAAATCGTTAACGAAGATTCTATTACTCAAATATTGAATATAAAAAAAAGGATGTGTAACTGAACAAATAGATTTTCAACTGAAAAAATGGAATTTCCAATTGGAATAAGTTGAATTTCCAGTTGAAAAAAATTACCTATAACACAAAAAACTGACTTCCAACCAAAAAAAATCCAACTTTTTAAACAAATTTTAAACCAGAAAGATGAATTTTGAAATGAAATGAGGAACATTTAACTAGAATAGTTCAATGTTTTACAAAAAATCAATTCTCAACCAAAAAATACAATTCTTCATCAGAATAGTTGAAATTTGAACCACAAAAATAGAAATTTTCAAACAAAAATGGAACATTGACATTTTTGGATTGAAAAAATTAATTTTAAAGCAAGCATTAAGAGTTTTGAAGAATATGAATGTTCGACTAAAATGAAAAATGTTTACCTGTATAACTTGAATTGTTAATCTTAAAGATAAAAAAATGGATTCTTCAACAAAATATGTAAAGTTTTAACGAAATAATTGAATGTTCCATTAATAAAGACAAATTGCAACCGATATGTCGAATTTTGAACTAGAAAAGATCAATTTTCCATAAAAATGAAACAGTTGAATTGTCAGTTGTAGTAATTGATTTCCAACCAAACTGATGAATTTTCAGGTATAATGATGAATCTTCAACGGGAATAGATGTATTTTAAGCGAAAATATGAATTTGTAACGATAAGTATTATTTTGTAACAAAAAAGGCAAATTTTCCACGAAGTACATGAATACTCAAAGAAATTGTTTAGTTTTCAAATTCAAAAATCAAAGTTTAACTAAATACTTGATTTTTCCACAAAATAGATGAACTGATTTTTAAAAAAGGAGTTAAAATTCCAACCGGACGTGAATTATTTATCGGAATAATGCAAATTTACCTAAAAAAAATTTATTTTCAACGAAGAAGTTTGAATATCGAACAATTAGTCAATTTTTAAACTAAAAAACGATGAATTTGCAATTATATTGTTAAAAAGTTTTCTATCATAATTCAGAAATATTTCTCCTTCGGAAAACAACTATTACTTTGAAGACTGCTTGAAGTACTCTCTTTATTCAAGATTAGAAAGAGGAGACTTGAAAATTGTCACAAATTTGGGAGTGGAGGAACGATTTTTTTGGAATTCCCCTCGTCTGAATCCGAGGTGTAATTAGTATAATAAGCTATATAATATATAAAAAATATATAACAAAAATAAATAACAAATTTTTAAGTTTACAACTTGGAGAACTTGAATGAGTATAAACATTCTTGAAATTCTCGAGGAACCCATGTGTATTTGAGAACCTAGTCGAAGTACGCTACAGTTTTTTTGGCCCACAATGTTTGGAAATAGAAAAAGATTAATACGAAAATAGATGATTCTCATTCAAAAAGATGCATCTTTAACCACAAATATCAATTTTCAACAAAAAAGGCGAATTTTCCACGAAGTATGTGAATTCTCAAAGAAATAGTTTCATTTTCAGAATCAAAAATCAATGTTCAACTAAATACTTTGACTTTTCATCAAACAAAGATGAGTTGAATTTTAACAAAGTATCTACATTTTCAATCAAAGGTGGATTTGGAACCAAAATTATGCAACTTTAACAAGAAAATTTGTTATTCAACAAACGAGTGTAAATCTCAAACAAGGAGTTGATTTTTAACTCGAAACGCCTGGATTTTCAATGAACAACGTAAACAAGCTTTCCATAATAATTCAGAAATATTTATCCTCCGGAATACTTCTTCTACCCTAAATACTGCTTGAAGTACTTTCTTGATTTAAAATGAAGTATAAGGGACTTCGAAATTGTGACGAATTTTGAATCGGAGGAATGATTTCTCAAAATTCCTCTCTTCTAAATCCGAATTATAATTAGTTTAGAAAGTTCCCGTTCGATGTAAAAAATTCTCTGTTCAAAGTGAAATTCTACCTCTTCACTGAAGCTCCCTGTCACAAAAAAAAAAACAATTATTATTTTCTGAAATTCCCTACCATCAATTCAATTATCAAATTTGAGTCAGTTAAAAAAATTTCACAGGGCAACAAATTTGCAAAACGTTTTCCAAGTAAATTCCCGGTTCTTAATTCAACTCCCGGTCATTTCCCGGTTTTTCCGGTCAATAAAATTCCCGGTCATTTCCCGGTTTCCCAGTCAACTCGCCACCCTGCGGATAGCCTACAGACAGACAGACGGACGATTTTGTAAGAATAGCTTCTCTGCCAGAATCTGAAATACATTAAGTGAAGGAAAAGGTATTTTATTATTATTTACCTTTACAAAATAGGATTAAAGTTGTGATATTTGAGGAAGCCTCTTGAAGGGTTAGCAACCTTTGCAGCAAAATCCACTAGGGCGTCTCAAATTGAGGCAGAAGAGGCTCAGCTCGTAAAGCACAGGAAGATACATGCCGGGATATTAAGGCCATTATCGCCGTTGCATATTCATGCTGTATTATAATGAAAATACAGTTTATTACCGAAGATTAACAGCTTCTTACGACGACGTGCAGTTGCTACCATTCAAGCCTTCCAACCCCCTCCCCTCCGCTAACCACTCAGTTTTCTTGGAGAATCGTGGCCGGCCTTTTGAGGGGAAGGGTTTCGCTTTGAAAATCTGCCATTGCTCTTGTCAGTGAACGAGAGCACAATAATGCTCACTTTACGACGAACTGAACGTCACGAAAGTGAAATACGAGATGAATCGTAAAAATTACATTAAATTCGATGCAGAGCGCGATTATGCTTCCATAAAATATTATTCTAATGTCTTCATCAACTTGTTTTTTCAAGTAAGCGCCTTAGCTTCTCGTAAAAGGAAATCGCATCCTCATTAGGTACGGTAGAATGAAGGAGTTCAGTCTTCATGTAATCAGTAGGGGAGGAAGGTATTGGTCAGACACGCGAGCTCACAAGGTCCAGTAGTAGAAACTTCTTCGTATTGCTAGATTTGTATTATTTGTTGGAGTTCCAAACCCCCTTTATTTGTTTCGTGAAATTACATGTGTACATTTTATTTGGAATTCTCATTTTGCATAACAATTAGACGTCTGGATATTTGATTATTTACTCATTCATTTGGAAAATCCTTCCGGAAATAAACACAGAATTATTATTAATTGTATTGTTATTAACACACTAAAAACTCTATTTCTCCTAGAAATCAGATTTTTATTCTCAAATAGATGGCAAAATTCGTCACTTAAGGATGTACACTAGTTACAGTTATTCTCGAAATTACATAATCATTAATAATGAGTTATAAAATTGAACAAAAAATATTTAGTGACAGATGCTGCGTATTTTGAAGGAGGCTTCTAAGTATGCTTAAGAAAAAAAAATTTCAGGTTGAAATTGTTTAGTCATCAGAAGTTTTTAAGAGTTTTAGTTTTTATTTTCTCGTTCGAGAAAAGTTACCATTCTTATCCAATCCTAATTATCGACGCCTCATATAATTCTTCGGAGGATTCTCTGCAATTGTATTTGGGTGGATTCTATTGAAAAAAATGATTTGGAAATCATAATTGTTGTAATTTTATTGTTATAAACCATGAAAGTTCAACTTTCAACCGGGGTGGCGATTTGTCAGACGATTTGAAATTCCCAGTCATTTCTCAGTTTTTCCCGATCAAGTTTTTCAAAATAAATGAGTTTTCAAAAAACATTATGAATCTTCAACTAGAACAGTTCAAATTGCAAAGCAAGAAGATGAATTTTCAACTAAAATGATAAACATTTAACTAGAGCACTTCAATTTTCAAATATGAAGGTGAATATTCAAGTAAGGAGATTAATTGTCGATTAGAAAGAATAATCTTCTTCAAAAAAATACGAGGTTCCAAAAAATTCATTGAATTTTGATCTGAAAAAATAATTGTTTTCAACCGAGAATGGAACAGTAACATTTTTAGTTTGAAAACCAAATTTCATACCAAAAATAAGAGTTTTTAACTGAAGCAAAGAATCATCAACTGGAAGAGATAAAGTTTCAAACAAATGAATGAATTTTTAGTAAAAAACATAAATTATTTTTGACCAAAATTTAATTACTCAAATTTTGAATCTAACACAGCAAATGAATTTTCAACTACAACTAAAAATGGAATAAGATAAATTTTCACTGGAAAAAAATTACTTGTCACAAAAAAATTAGCTTGCATATGTACAAAAAACTATCAAATATGAATTTACAATTTTAAACTAGAAAGACGAGTTTTGTACCTGAAATGATGAACCCTCCACCAGAATAGTTTGGATTTTGACCAAAAATTAATTTTCAACCAAAAAATACAATTTTTCAACAAAATGGTAGGACTTTGAACTATAGAGGTAATAATTTTCAACTGAAATGAGGATAGTAACATTTTTGGCTTCAAGATTGATTTCGAAACCAACCATAGGAGTTTTCAACCAGGTGAATCTTCGACTGATATGAAAAATATTCAACTGTTTAACTTGGATCATTACCCATAAAGGAGAATTTTCGAACGAGAAGAGTAACTTTCGAAAAATTCATTTTTTAAACAAGATATGTGAATTTCCAGCAAGTCAAGCGATTTCCCGGTTTTCAAATTGACTTACCGGTCATATCCCGGTTTTTCCTGGTCAACAGAATTCCCGGTCATTTTTCGTATTTTCACGGTAAAATTTTGAATTGTCTAGGTCAAGTCGGGTGATTTTCCGGGTTTCAAATTGAATTCCCGGTCATTTCTCGGTTCTTTCCGGTCAATAAAATTTCAGGTCTTTTCTCGTATTTTCACGGTAACATTTTGAATTGTCTAGGTTAAGTCTATCCATTTTCTGGTTTCTAACTGGAATTCCCGGTGATTTCCCGGTTTTTCCCGGTCAATACAATTCCCGGTCGTTCCTCGGTTTCCCGGTCAAGTTGGCACCCTGTGAATAGTCAATTTCAGCCTAAATTTTTTTCCTGAGGCACATATTTTGGTCAATTTTATAAATCGTCATGAAGATTATCGAATTTCAAGATTCACTAAAACTAGAGTACTACCTTAAGTATGTTGCGAGAAACTACATAGATCCCTAGTGAGCTACAATATTGAAGCTGGAGAAGGCAGAAATCGCTTATTTATAACAAGCACGGTGTAATATCCTCGCCAGAGGCCATATTTAGTTTACGGCGCCAGGATATAATGTCTTTTTAGGTACGTTAAATAACAGTATTCATTTTGCACAAAGGTTTCTAATTACGCACTGTATGGAGCTATAGACTTAGTACCACGGTTGGCAGTGAAAATTATGTCCTGCAGTCGCGAATTCAGATTGCGAGAAGGACGAAACTCGACCCGCGAAAATTTAAAATCGACCAATTTAGGATGTCAATTTTAGATCTCTTTTGAGTGGGTGCAATCAGAATTTGAATTTCGAAGAGCGAACGAGACTAGTTTCCGACTTCTCCGTATTGCGAGGAGAGCCAATAGTTGTCCACCCAACTCATTTAGCAGTCGCATTAATTAATTATAATTAAGTTTTAGTTGACGTAGCCGTGGAGGAGCAAAGCAGTAAGCAAGGCAGGTACCTACGCGACTGGCATTTTGAGCATTACCGATATTATGCAGATTTCGCACCACCCCTCCTTCTCTTCCCTTCTCTTCTCTTCTCTTCTCTTCTCACACTACCCCTTTACTCCTAAAGTCTGTCGCTCCACAGCCGTGTCCCTTCCTTCACCTATAGCCACGTAGCATTTGCCAAGCAAGTCGGAGGATGAATTATTTACTTATTTACGGCACATAAACATGAATCCGCGACTACAGTGACACAAAAATAGATTATACGCTTCTCTGAGCGAGTTTGGGAAGAGAGTATGAGAAAAGAGATAATAACAAAAATTGTCTCGCCTTTTCTTAGTCGGGTTTTTTGTTCGGGGTAAAGGATTATATTTGAGGGAAAACAATCCTAAGGACTTATGATAAGGGAGAATAGACGTACAATAATAGTAGATTCCGAAACATGTGTGAGAGGCGATTATTTAGCGAATGAGACGGATTTTTCACGAGCGAAGCGAGTGACAAAAGTCTCGTTCGCTGAACATCACCTCCCACACATGTATCGAACAGAACTGTATACCACGATAGCCAAAAAAACCATCCAAAGTTAATATTTTGAGGTTAGAGTGATATAAAAAGAATCTGACTCGGCATGAAATTGAAATTCAATAAGTTATGTACAATAAAATTGATTCGAGAATCAATTAATCAGTAGGGAAAATAAGAATTGGTCAGACATGAGGATATCAGGATATCAGGAGGTCGAGCAGTAAGCAGAGGTGCTCTCATGAAGCTTCGGTAAAAATTGAGTTCGAAATGTTTACTCCTGATGGGCATAGACATGACCTTGATATTCATCGTATACGACAGGCAGCGCCCGCAGTGGCGCAAACCTAAAATTTATGTGGAAATAAATTCGTGTCTTCTGCACGCAATATTGAAAAGTTAATTTCTACAGATAATACAAATTTTATCAGGGAAAAACGAGAGTGCTTATAATTAAATTTCTAGAATCAAGTTTCATGGAGGAAAGAATATCCCTAGTTTATTAAAATGGTCAAGCAAAATCAAGATTTTTAATTCTCTGCATGTGACGGTCCTCCTCTCGGAATACAATATATATACAAACAATTCTTCTCGTTTTTCCTCAATGAGAATTCAGAGGAGTTTCGATCTATATTTTTTTAAGTTGGTACCTAATAATATTTCCAATTATACATAATTGGGAAGAAATCGAGCTATAAGATTCGGAAATTATAGGGGTCTAATTTTATTATTATTATTACTATATTCGGGATTCTTTTCAAGTAGATTTCGTCTAAATTTGAATTATTCTTGTGTTCTGTTTCTCGCTGTGAACAAATGGTTTGACATTTCTCTAGAAAATACAAGTTGTTTGGTAGTGAAACCCGTTTTAGACTCAAACGTATTGGTTAGTTGTCTGTAAGTGAATCGTCTTATACAATGACATGGATCATACCAATTCGATATTCTTCTTTTCCACACCAAAATTGTGAATTGAAATCTCAATCTCTGTGGGATATTTGTGAAATTTTTTTCGTCACTCATCCAAACGAGAAGGAATTTTTAAGATTCTCAACTTTCTGGATATAATCAAGTATATACTTTAACCTCAAAATAGCTGCTTACTCGCGTTACTTTACGCTCAACATAATAGTTTGTTCCATTTAAAAAAGAATAATCGAAAAATTGTAAAATATGTGTTGATTTTCAAGGGGTGTCACAGGCAAACAAATTTCAAAATGCGAATCATCTGATATCACAAATACCTCTCGATAAACTATGGACAAAAATTTTCTTCCAAATCTTCATTGAACGGATTTCATCATAAAAAAAATTATAAAAAATGTAATGCCTACTATGGAAAACCTTTAATTTTATGAAGATTATTGGATTTTTCATTGTTTGAAAAATGTTGTCACGATTAAAACAGAAAATACACGTCTTATTGAAAAATACTTTATATAAAACTGGTGAATCTTTTTAAGATGAACAATTTTTTCAATTATTATTCCTTCTTGTCTATTATCGTTTAGCTGGGAAATGGTATTTTCTTATTTCTGTAAGTGCGTTATCGTCAACAAAACGAAAACTATATGTTTTAACAAAAAATGATCAACAGTTCATTGATATATTTTTTTAAGATGAACAATTTTTGTTCTATTCATTTTATTCGTGTCTCCCATAGTTTTGCTGAAAACTGAAATTGTTCATTGTTGGTAACATTTTTCACGATTTAAACAAAAACTATGCCTTTTCAGAAAAAATTATTTTTATACAATTTTTAGATCTTTCTAAAATGAATAATTTTGGTCATTAAATTTGTTTGTACCTTCCATACTTTGAGCGGAAATGTGGATTTTTATTTTTTTTTTATTTTTAAACAGTTATTTCGATGGTTAAAAATAGAACCATTGGTCAAAAATGGCTGCTTAACGAACTCCTCCTTTCTTTTGTGGCCTTAAAAAAATCTGACAAAGCACAATCCAATATGATCATTCTTTGGAAAGTTATCGAGTCGACAGATTACAGACAGACATACAGACACCTTCGTGAATCCATTTTTTCTGACTCAAGGGGTCTCAAAACGTGGAGATTTCATTAAATACGCGAAATTAATTTTTTGCATGTAACCAGTAGCTTCTCATTCAGAATGATAATGGGAAAATATATCATTTTTGTCAATGAAACAAATATTACTCGTCTTATCAAAAAATGGTTGCAAACAAATTAGTAGACCTCTCTCAGATAAAGAATTTTTGTCTTTTAGTTTTCTTTCGTATCTCCTATAATTCGAATGGAAAAATGGAATTTTCAGTATTTTTTTATGGGTTGATCCTCCGAAATGTGCGCCAAACCACAATACAATCTGATTATTAGTTTAAAAATTGTCCTATATAAAGACTATGACAACGACAACGACAACAACAACAAAAAAACATCATCATGAAAACTATTTTCTCGGATTCAGAGAGTTATGAAACTTGGAGATTCTGTATAATCCACAAAGGCCGATTTTTATTAAAAACCAATTACCTTCTCATTAGGATGAAAATGTAAAAATCACATGGAAACAAGAGGATTTCATTAATCAGTTATTGCGACTTTTATGGAACAGGTGGCACCAAGCTGTTTTCGTGGCTGAACCCCATACTAAAATCCAACATTTAAAAAAAAAATGATTTCGTAAGAGGATGAAAACCTAAAGGCAGTTACGAATGTAACGATGCAGGAGGTTAAAAAAATTGTATTGATGTGATTCACTTCATTTCCAACATCAAAAATATCTCAAATTTTCCTTGTTGCACAAAGGAGGCTGGACATTATGGGGTCACTATAAAAGCAACTATGCTTACGGTGAAAAAATTTCCATCATCTTTATTAAATCAGTTCTGCATGTGCTGTATTGAATTAAAGACCCGCTCAGGAATATTTCTAGTTTCTTGTACAATGCGCCGTTTTTTTTTAGGAGCCAGAAAATTTCGAAGTCTCCTCAAACTTTTTAAAAATTTGCAAACTATCTTAGAACACTGGATATAATGAAGTAGTCATAGGGAATATTTTCTCCTAAAAAATAAGTTACTCTAATCGCGCGATGTAAGGCCGCCATCGGGGATATGCCGCACGCAGAGAGTCGATAAGCAAAGAACTTTATACCACGCTGTACCGCCCTGCCAGCTCGAAGAACGGCTTTCAATGAAGACTGTTAAGGGACGCTCGGGAGAGACAGATGCAGTCAAGCGTGAATAACCGTTAAGCCGGTCATATATGGGGTGGCCTTACATCGCGCGATTAGTGTTATTCATTTCAAGCAGGAAATATTCTTACATACATATTTTGGAGCAATATGGAAAAGAAGTTGCACGAAAAATAGAACTCGTTGAATGGACAAAGTTTGTTTCACTTATTCCATGAGAAACACATATTTTACCTAACAAACATAACTATTATTAATGGCATCGCAACAATGTAGAGTAAGATTGAATATTTTTTTCTAAAGCCAGTTGTTTCTTCTTTAACAACCAAAAAAAAAACTGGTGCGAAAATTACCAAATGAAGAGTTCAAGTGCAAAAATGTATTCAAAGTACTTGCGATCTCGAAAATTGAAGAATTTGGAAAATTATTTTGAAAATTCCAAGATCCAACAATTGAAATTTGAAAGGTAGATGTTTTTACATTGAGTTGAAAATGTCGACTAATGTGCATAGAATATTTGTTGTGTAATTTTTTATAAATGTAGATAGAATATGGATGTATCAATCGCCTCTTATATAATTTCTGCGGCTCTGAATTACATCGAAGGCTGCATTTCTCCAAGTCGTAACTCGTTTTGAGCTTTAAGTATGAAAGGCTTACGGAGGAGGAAATTACTTTATTACTTATCTGGTAACACCGCCTACCAAATTATTCGTCAAAGTCGTCGATTCTGCGCGGAAGTCGGATACGGTTGAAAAGAATATTCAAGAAGTTTACATCCGTAAATAAGCGATAAACTTAAAATAAGCAAAAACTCATCTCAATTCAAGCAGAGTTATCTGAATTTGAGAGAACGTTTAATTGCATTCTGAAATTGGACACAGATCTTCCTGAATATAGACAATTTTTTTCCTGTTATTTAAGTACATTTCTGAATTTGAGGTGCAACAACTCTAAGTACTCTTTTATACAGTAAAAAGCTCGCCACGTTGTCACTACCCCAATGGTCCCACAGGGAACATCCCCAGCACCGAGAGTCTCCTTTGCATCCCCTGAGTAGCTTTGTCGAATTGGTGCTTATAAGGCTTCAGCGCGAGACGGTTCATTACGAGGATGTCGTTCCTAGCGGACCCTAATTAATTCGGTGAAATGCATTTTGTAACGCATCTGAAACTTCAACTCTCTATGCATTAAGAAGCTGTACCTACTCTTTTTCTGGATGAATAAAAAGAGCAGCGCTACTTCCCTTCAATGGATCTCCAAAAACCATTCAGTAATTCCTCTCAATCACAAGTATAACAGGGGGTTGTATTTCATCCCATGATAGGTTGAAATAAACACGAACACTCATTATCTCAGGGAAAAGGGGGTTCCTTTTGAGAAGCTTACGTATTTTGAATAAGGTTAAACCAAGAGCTTATTATGACATTCAATAAAATGTTTTAATTTAATCGAAATAAACTAGTTAGTTCGAGCCCTACTGCAATTAAGAATAAATCTATTCTTATCCAAAATATTAATTCACTTTGAACACAAAGAGACGAATTTTTTTTTACATTTAAACCTTTTTCCAGTCAATCAAGTAACAACAATTGCAACAAATTCCAATTTTTTCCCCTCCCAAGAGAGAAATTTACCAGTCACAATTAATATAACGAATTGAAATAATTATTTTGTTTATGCCATCATGCAATTGGCCACGCGCGCAATCGTGGACGACGTCGTTTGGCCGATGCAGTTTGTCATTATAACAAATTAGTATCTCTCATGTGTACGTGCAATGGGCAGATGCAAATAAATTCTCGGAATGTTAAACGCAGGCGCATCGTAGAAAAAGAGATGAAACAGAAAAACTCGATTGGAAAAAAAACGAAAAAGAGAAGAAAAAAGATTGGGACATCGAACAGGAAAAAATGTTTCTGGCATGGGATATAATGGGTGCATCGCACAGGAATATAATGAGATTTTACAGTGCAATTCACATAAAGCATTGGAAACAACGAATGGAGTGGGGTGGGGGTATGAGGAGAAAGGGGGATGCGAGCGATAAAAAAGCCTGCGCCTAAACACATTATTTCTGTCCCGCACCCCTGCTTCAAACCCCTTTATATCCCACCCCCATTTCAACTGTCTCTCTTCTTTCCACTTCGATCTACCCTATGTTTCACCCCTTTTTCACCCCCTCCAAACCCCAAACCCAACCTCATACCAGGGTCCTCACATTCACCCACGCAGTTTAAAATGCAACGTAAATTATAACCACCCTTTTTATCTGAATGCGCATTAATTAATCGCTTGATTAAAAGAGAGTCGCCCGTATTTTTGTGAAAGCACGTTTTACCGAGTCGCGCTTCGATAGGCTTGAATAATCGATTTCTTTTGGCGGTGGTTTTCAATTTGTGTTACTGAATTTCAATTTGTCGGGTTTTGAATAAAATTACCCTTCTATTTATTAAATGGGTAATTTGAAGGGTGGACTTTGATGTGAAATTTGAGTTACATTTCTGTGATGCTTCAGCGAGTTTATGTAGGAATATTGATAATAAAACAGGTTACACCGCGTCAGATTTTACTAGGAGGTAGATGATGATTGCTGATAGCAACAAAAATGCTGATAGATTTTCATGCTCTCCATTTGAAAAAGTGGGGAATTTATCAGTTTACAACTATGAATGCAAGTTTTATTAGTATCTTCGAAAATTGAAAATTGAAGTTGAAGTTAGCAGCACGAGAATCAAATAACCCGGCCGGGTTATGAGAGCTCATTCAAAGATTCCCGGCCTTGTATCTATTCTCCAAACATTAGCCTTGAAATCCTTCAAATCGTTTTTCATCACATAAAACATTTTGACACTACATTAGGAACTTACCAGGAGTTTTTCTTTGTTTTTTTTTTTTTTTGAACACGATTCGCTATAAACCTATTCATTTTACGCTTTTGTTGCGTAGAAAAAGACTTTTCAATTTTCCAGTTCTTGCAAAATGGTCAGATCTTTATGATTGACAGCTTTGTCCCTTTACATCCGCCATTTTTTACGTCTATGTTTAAATCCTAGAGGTGGCGTTATAGTCGAGCGGAAAATTTTAACATTCGTTGTTCTTTTCGCTCTATAGTATCGATATGAATATTCTCACTACTGAAAGCATAAATTAGGTACTCTGATTGAGAAAATCGGGAAGGTTGTTGTCTATGACATTTTTTGTGTGGCGTTTGATTACGATGTGATGAAAAAGTTTTCTGAAAATTTTTTTCGGCCTTTTTTAAATTTCGGACACAAATTAATCTTGTCAACTAAAAATATTTATTTACTTATTCCTCAGCTAACTGCATTTTTTGAAAATTAAATAAGTGATGAAGAAGTCGTTACACGATAATGACAAATCATGAAAATGCATTCATAAAATAGTGAAAAAAATATATTTATCGAAATATGTACAATAAATGTACAATTTTTTTAAAATACAGTTCAGAAAAATGTAAATAACATTTCAATATGAACGTATTCATAAATAATTTAAAAATTAAATATTATCTGCTTATAGAGTAAACACGTAGCGATGGATCAATATTTGTATAATTATCTATGATATATACTCATAAATAAATGGTGAAATAACTATTTACCACAATATGTACACTAAATGAAAAATTTTTGAATAATTTTATTCAAAGAAGATATAAATGATATTTAAAATTGAAAGTAGATATTCATGAATAATTGAAAAAATAAGATGCTACCGGCCAATAGAGTAAACACGTATCGATGGATCAATATTTGTATGATTATCTATGATTTATATTCATAAAGGAATCAAAAATATTTAGAATTTTATACCAATACTAATGATATAATAAATTATTAACAATATAATATATAAAACCTATATATGTGTAATTAATTACAATAATATTTATCAATAAAAAATGATCCAAACGGATTATTGGATTGATAAATATAAAAAGAAAAAGAGTAATTATCGAAAAAAAATTTTATTATCATTAATAATTGGGATAAAGCATTTGCGTAATAGAGTGAATAAATGAAAAAATTAAATACTATCTGCTTATAAAGTAAACACGTACCGATGGATTAATATTTGTATAATTATCTATAATGATATAATGATCAAACTGGATTAATAAAATGATAAATATAAAAAGGAAAAAGAGTAATGGTCAAAAAAATTAACCTTATTACTGTTATTCATTCTCATCCCTTTTACGGGTTTAAGGGTGTAAAAATTATTATTAGTAATAATTGGAATAAAGCATTTGCATAATAGAATGATTAAAAATGGAAAAATAAATAACTATCTGCCAATGAAGTAAACACGTATCGACGGATTAATATTTGTATGATTATCTATGATTTATTTTCATAAAGGATTCAAAAGTATTTAGAATTTTATAACAATAC
>WSXT02000015.1:1862721-1876357 GCA_011762715.2 Neuroterus valhalla
TTTAACATTATCTTACACCTCAAAAATTTCTCACCTTTTTTAAAATAAACCCCCCCCCCCCCCCCACAGTCTTTGAAAACCGTAGTTGATTCCTTGATGCACTCTATTTTCTGTTTTTTGTCATTTACGTTCAATAGAATATTTGAACTTCTGGCCAAATAAATAATTTTGTTAATCAAGAAGATCATTGTCACCCAAGCAAGAGGATTTTTTGTTACCATTCTATGTAGATTTTCGATCCAAGAGGACTAATTTTTGACAAAATAGTTTAAATTTTCACTAGAAAAAATGAGTGCCAGAAACCTCCCTAATAATCTACAATATAATACAACTTCCAACAGAACAGTTGTATTTTAAAGTAAAGAGCTGAATTTTTTACCAAAAGACAAATTTTACAAATACATGAAATTTAACCAAATAGTTGAATTTTAGATACAAAAGATCGATTTTTAACTAGAAATGGAATCCTAAAATTTTAAGTGTTTATAATTTTTTTTCTAATGATCTGTGACGAAGAAGTGTAGGGGTGAAAAAAGAGCTGAACATAGTGTGACATACTTTTTGAACGGCCCCTCATAATACAAACTAGAGCTCCAAGAAAAAAATCGATTCCAAAACCAAAGTCTCAAGTCGGAAGGGCCTCGATCTTGAACATACTAAAAATGTGTTGAAAAGAATCGATTGAATAATTATCGTGATGTAGCTGCTAATGCCGCGAAAATCAGCCTCCACGAGCTGGTGGTCGCCGTAGGAAGCTGATGCCAGGTCAGGCGTTCGAAGTAGCGTGTAGTAATTATATTAGCGACTAATGGATATAGTTAATTGCTAATTATGAGGCCTGCCGAATGATCGATAGTACCGAGGCAACGTGGCGCAATTGCTCGATAGATACGCTTTTGGGCCACAGAGGGGTGGAAAGGTGACAAGGGGATTACCAAGAGTGTCATTCTGCTATCCCCCTTCTCTGTTATCCAAGCCCTTTCCATCCTGGATTAGGGCTTAGTAATTAGCAATTGGCGGTTAGAAATTACTCCAGCAGAAGCTATCGATTTTCCCAATCCTCTCGTTAGAACATCTACAGATCTATACATTCAAATAATTAACATCATTGAAAGAGTTTAATACGAAAAATTGGGGTTAACTGAAGACTCTGTAAATTTAATTTACTTAGGGTCTGTCCATAAATTACGTAACGCTATACTAGACAGACTGACTACAAAATTTTTGTTATGGTAGTTTTACAGAATGACAGAGGAATTTCCAAAATGTGACGTAACGTTTTTCAAAAATGGAATTGAGAGATTTACATGATTACTGGGCAAGTGAGCATTGCGTGTCTGCTCAACACGGCTTAAGCTTATTCTCCACCGTTACCTGATACCTACTCATTCATTTATAATTTTATAAATAATATCATACTACATTACATTATTCTTCTTATAAAAAATAGAAAAGCAAATCTGCAGATGTTGCGGCTTGTTTATAATTTATCTGCTGCTACTGGCTTCCATCGGATTCGAGTTTGGATTCGACTTGCGGCTGCGGTTTAGCGATGTTTTGTGTCCTTTACAGGTTCCCTCTAGTTATATATTTTTTTACCTATTTTCTATTTTTTTAACAGGCGTTACGTTACATACAGGAAAGAGTCAAATTGTTATGGTAGCGTTATGAACAGAAAGCCAAGTGATGAAATTTTGAGATTTCAGCGTTACGTAATTTATGGACATTCCCTTACCTGGCGTAAAATTATGAATTCCAAATGTACCCACATATATCCGGTGGTGTCTTTCATAAAAAATGTTTATTGAATGTATCGCATCATAGTCGGTAACGCACCAAGCGTCGTAAGCTTGACGTATACAAACTGCATATTAAAAGATAAAGTCACTTGCCGCTGACTAACGAAGACATCAAAGAGCGCAAGTACTGCGAACGCCGTTGAGAGAGGCTTTATTAGATCGACTATGTAACCTCGACGATGGTGTAAAATCCGACAAAGTGCTCTGGCAACATTCCCCGTCTTTGCCACGCTTTTGCTTTCGGTATCAACGGCGAGTGTAAGGAGAAGAAGCAAGAAGGAAAAGCAGCCAAGGGTTCTTACGTAGAAGACTTTGAGCTGAAGGTCGCCAAAAATCAAAGGAATGGAGATTACCTAATACGATTTTACCCTCTAGCATATGAGGGTTCAATTTTCGAGAGCGACATAAAGCCTTGGCACCCTCTATGTTAAATGAGAGAAAATTATGAAAATCTAGAGACAGAATAACAGCAAAACTTGACGTCAAAATTAGAAGAGAATTTTTTGAGTTTTTGGAGTGAAACTTGTATGCGCGTGGCGTGAATTGGTAAAGAGGTGACGCTTCCAGTGAAACGCAACCCCACAACGTGCGTCTAAAGACCATTTAGCTACGTTACCAATTCTTGTATCCCCCCCCCCCTCCCCCCCACCCTCTTGTCCATAATCGTTGAAACCCGTATTTTATTCTTTGATGCACTCCATTTCCTGTTTTTTGTAATTTGCTTTCAATAGAATAGTTGAAATTCTGGACAAATTGATAATTTTTTAAGTCAAAAAGATTATTGTCACCCAGACAAGAAGATTTTTGTACCATAATATGTGGATTTTTGATCGAAAAGGACTAATTTTTGAGAAAATATGTGAAATTTTTACCAAAAAAGATGACATATTATGTGTACAACGTCCAACAGAAATGTTGTATTTTCAACTAAAGAGCTGCATTTTTGACTTACGAGGATAAATTTCCAACCGAAAGGCAGTTTTTAACAAATACATGGATTTTAACCAAATAGTTGAATTTTAGGTATAAAAGAACAATTTTTAACTAGAAATGGAATCCTCAAATTTTCAGTGTTCGAAATTTGTCACAGGAAAAAAAAATTTTAACCTTTTCCATTCAAGCAGTAAGGATGAATTTTTTCTGAATAATTGAAAACTTGACTAAAAAGATAAACTTTCAACAAAATGCATATGAATCCTCAACAAAATACTTGAATTCTTGAGTTAAAGAGACGAATTTCCAACATGAAAGGTTATTACCAACCGAGACAGATGTTTTTCATACTATTAAGAAAAAATTTTCAATCGTTGAAATAAAATAGCTCAATTTTCAATAAAATTGGAATTCCTACAGGATGGTGGAATTTTGAACTAAGTCCCTGCATTCTTGACGTAAGAACTTTTGAGAGGAAAAAATTTTGTTGAATCAGAAATAGAATTTCCATTCTAAGATTCTCATCTTAGTTACCATGATCAGTTATAAAAAGAGACTCTGTTCACCATACCTGAGCCAAGAAATTTACTGCACCGATCAATTTAACTATTTAAATCCTCGAGAAAAATTTTAAGTCATTAGGACAAAATAGAAATGTATTCAAAAGAAATAAAATACTCCGACCACTTCAAAAATTACTTCCAAACAACAACCAAAAATTCCAACCCTTTGAATTGTAAAAAAGGGAATTTACATCAAAATAGTTATGCTCAATGGAATAGATCAGTATTCAGCAAAAAAGATAATTTCTAACCAGAAAGATAAATTTTTCACCAAGAAGATTATTGCTTCCGCAGTAAAAAAGAATTTCCATAAAAGATTTGATTTCTGAAAAAAAGAATAAATCTCCACTAAATATGTTGATTATGAGAAAAATAGTTGAATTTTCAACAAAATAATCGATTTTTTTAAAAGAAATTGAATTTGCAAATCAATTGTTTGATTTTTGAGCCAAAGGAGGAATTTAAAAAAAAAACAAATGAATCCTTGAAAAAGAAAAATGAATTCACAACGAAAAATGTGTAAGTAGGTATTTCAACCAAAATATATTTGTATTTAAAATCAGTAACAATTCTATTCGACAACAATTCATCATCAAACCAAGTAGTCCAAATCTCAACCGGTAAGATGATTTTCTGACCAAAGAGATGAATTGCAGCAAAACAGAATACAAATTTTCAACAATGGATTTATAACGAAATGATTGATTTTCCATTTGAAAAAGATTAATCGATTAGAAACGAAATCCTCAAATTTCAGATTGAGAGTTACTTTTAAGCCAAAACTAAAAAGAACTTCAACACTATAGTCAAATTTGTAACGGAAGACATGAATTTTCAGCTGAAGAAATGATTTTTTCTTGTAGAGAAAAGAAATCTGTTTTTCACAGACAAGTTGCATTTCCGAAAAATAAATGAATCCCAAATCAATCAGTTTCAAACGAAGTTCATCATGCAACCAAATAGTAGAATTCTCAACTGATGAGATGATTTCTTCACCAAAAATATCAATTTTCGCAAAGTGAAAAGAAATTTCAACAATGACTTTTCAATGAAATGATTTATTTTTATTTGAAAAAGAATAATCGATCAAGAACGAAATAATTATGTCCGATTGAAAAAAAAACCTTGAGCCAAAAATAAATAAAAACTTCAACACTTTAGTCAAATCTGTAACGGAAGAGAAGAATCATCTGCCAAGGAAATAATTTTTTTTTAAAGAGTTCAACTTCAAAGCAAATAAAAATATAAGTTTTCCACAGATTAAGTTGCATTACCGAAAAATTAATCAATCAGTTTCAAACTAAGTTCATCATTCAACCAAATAGACGAATTTTCAACCGATAAGATGATTTCTTTACCAAAAATATCAATTTTCGCAAAGTAGAAATAAATAAATAAATAACTTTCGATCAGAGCCAAAAATGAAGAAAAATTCCAACACTATAGTCAAATCTGCAAGGGAAGAGATGAATCTTCTACTACGAGAATGATTTTTTCTTCGTAAAAAGTTCCACTTTTAAACAATTAATTGGATATTCATTAACAAAATATAAGTTTTCCACAAATATGCTGCATTTAAGAAGAATGAATGAATTTTGAATCAATCAGTTTCAAGCGAAGTATATGAAGGTAGGCCTCTCAAATTGAAAAAAAACCTTTAATGCAAGAATAGTGATGATATAGAAAAGGAGAAAAAGTTTCTTGAAAGTATGGGGCAGATGGGGGTTTCTAAAAAGTGTAGAATAGAAGGAAGGATATAAATTCTGCAAAATGGAAGTTATTCTGAACGTAATCATGAAACTGGGCCAACCTCTATCAACATTCACAAATTTTGTTACAATTTGTCATCACGAAACGTACTGAACATTATTTTAGTTTGTGACATTATTCTCACTGACATACACATACACTAGGCCTTCAAAGAATTAGCTCCTTGATGAACGGTCTTTCGAGAATATCGCTCGTCAACGAGACGATCGGAGGGGTTTGGTACACGCCATATTCTGGCCGAGTACAATGCATGTTTACATTTCAGCTCTCGCGATGATCGTTTCAAGGCCGTCGATAGCAATGCCTGAGGCCTCCCATTCTTCAAAGGTCCAGTGTACGTCAAAACACGTGCTCTGAAATGAAACTTCAACAACGACAGAGAAATGCAAACTTCAAACTGCTGTGATAAATGTCCCTTTTTTATTCACACGGCTGACCTTAGATTCACTTCTCTTCCTTTTCCTTATTCTTCTACCTATAAGTTTTACCTCCAACTTGCATGGTCGATAAAAATAAAATAAAGGTCTTGGAAAGATGCAGGTTGAAAGTGAAACTTGTAGGTGAAAGAATAAGAGAAGGAGAGAGGAAGATAAATCGCAGGACAATTATGGAACTATAAAAGAAATAAAATCATTGATCACAAGAATTTTTTTTTCAGATATCTAACTTTTGGGGAGAATCAAAATGTATTTGAGTGGTTCCTTAGAATTTGGGAAAGCTCTTTTTAGCATAGAAAACTATTTACAGAGCTATCTATGAGTCGGAAAATGAATGTTATTTTTTACGAAGCATAACAAGTTTCCTTAATCCAAGCGATGTGCAGCCTCTTCTTCTGAGAAGCGTACATAGTATTCACGCCAGTCGATTTACACGCAGTCCTTGAGTTACACAATCCCGAAGCCAAGTAGGATCATTAGCGAATGCCTCGGTGTTAATGAGCGTAATTCCATATATTCTGGCGATACTGTACAATGTCCATGAGGCATGGTCGGGGAACGATGATCCCACCTACTTCATTCATTCGATGAGAATCTGCATGTCCGAGCTGATATTAATGACATAAATTTGCAATAATACCCTTGGATTCAAGTTTATTAGCATCAGTTAAAAATGCAGACAAACAAAGACTTAATTATGAAATATTGTTAATTTATAAGCGTCAGATATGCAATACACATATATTTTGTGAATCGAATGTCTCTACGAATTTAAATGTTTGCATGGCATAATAGAACAAGCTGAAAATCTTGGCACTCTCTCAATTGTTGGCACCTTTCTCTAGTTTTACAAATAATACGTGTGTTTATTTCATTTTGCGTTCATTGATTTAATTCTTACATCGTTTTTACGTATATTGAATGTTTGAGTTTTACAATATAATCGAATGCTTGTCCAAAATTAAATGAAATAATTTCGGTTTTGGGCATGCTTATGATTGGGCTAAGTTTAACCAGAATGGGTGCTCATAAAGCTAGGTATGTTGGAAGTGCCAAGAAACATTTGTTAGCGATTCAAGATTATTTACATTTCAAGCCTTCAAAGTTTTCCGACCGTTCAATGAACACTGCTCGAAATTTTTAAAATTTTGAGAATCCTTAATTTTGAAGTAAAGATTTTGTTCAAATCCTCAAAATTTCTATTGTTTTCGAATGAAACTTGTTCAAATTTGAATACTTCCAATTATAAAATATTTCTACTCCAAGTCTTCAGACCGAGTTAGCAAGTGATTAAGATTTGAGATTTTATAACCGAATATCAAAAACACTCTGCAATTCCACACATGTATAAAAAGAATAATTGAAATCAAGATTTTCTGTCAAATTCCGCTAATGTAAAGAATATATTTTTCATTCACAATAAGTTCGAAACATTGAAAATATTGGTCTTGAAAAATGATCCAACCAAAACATTAAAAATGAGATGAACATTTTAAAATTCAAATTTGGAAAATGTTTGCATCAATTACATCATCAATTCATGTTTGTTTAATCTTCTACGTTTCAATTCTACACTCGTCGGGTTTAATGTTTCGGAAATTTTTAATTTGCCTTCTCTTTCAATTATTGCTTCAAATTACTTGTAGTAGAGTTGACAAATCATTATTTAGAAACATATATAATCCTGCACTTGCGGGAAAGATAAATAGTCCTGAAAAATCCAATTTTTCATTGAAAAAACAATATAAAAAGTACTTTTGATTATTGCGCACGTTTTTTCCAATTTTGGCCCATGCTTAAGAATAAAATTTCCAAATATCGAAAAAAAAATTACTAACTCCATTTCCATATAAAAAGTTTCAATCAAGAAATAGTAGTAGGTTTTCAAAAAATAGAGATGGAGGGGATTTATTTGCTTTGGGAGCATGTTTTCTCAAATCTAGACAGTAAGAGAACATCCCATTTCCAATTCAATAAAAAGAGTAGAAATTGACTGTTCACTTACTCAGCTGGTAAATCGATGCAACAAAGTTTGATACAGAAATCTGATGAGGTTTACGAAACTGAAGTTTGCAACGTTTATGGTGAATGAAAAAATAAAAAATTTTCTTGCCTAAAATCTAACGCATGTGTTTAGTAGATTTTCGTGACAAATAACTGTTAAAAAAGTTTGGTCCTTACAGCTGCCGGGAAAAGCAGTAGGTTTTGACCCATAAGTATCAAAAATTGATTGAGCATTCTAGAATGTTTCCGAAGCTTCTCACTTGAAATCTTTTTACATGGATTTCGTAGATTTGAATGATGAAAAAATACAAAAAAGTTCCATCCTTCTATCTGCTGGGGAAGGCTGTAATTTCCAAACCCCAAAAATCTCAAAAAACGGGAAGAATTCTAAAATGGGTTCAAAGCTTCTCCCCTTAAGTCTTTGCATCTTGTAGATTTTAATAAAAAATAATTGTAAAAAAAAGTTTCATGACCCTATTCGCCGGGGGAGGCTGTCATTTTCAACCCCCGAAAATCTCAAAAATCAGAAAAAAAAATTCTAAAGCGTGTTCAAAGCTCCTTACCTGAAATGTTAAACATGAATTTTGAAGATTTTGATGGTAAATAGCTGTGAAAGGAGTTTCATCCCCCTAGCTGCCGCAGAAGGCTGTCATTCTTAACCCCCAAAAATCTCAGAAATCCGAAAAAAATTCTAAATCGTGTTCAAAGCTCCTTCCCTGAAATTTCAAACATAAATTTTGGAGATTTCGATGGCAAATAACTGCAAAAAAAGTTTCATCCCCCTGTCTGCTGGAAGAAGCTGTCATTTTCAACACCCAAAAATGGCAAAAATCGGAAAAAATTCTAAAACGTCTCCAAGGCTTCTTACCTTGAATCTTAAGCATGCATTTCGTAGATTCTAATAGTAAATAATTGTAAAAAAAGTTTCATCCCTCTATCGGCTTGAGGAGACTGTCATTTTCAACCCCCAAAAATATCAAAAATCAGAAAAAAATTCTAAAACGCCTTCGAAGCTCCTTACCTGATATGGTAAACATGAATTTTGAAGATATTGATGGTGAATACCTGTGAAAAAAGTTTCATCCCCCTAGCTGCCTTAGAAGGTTGTCATTTTCAACCCCCGAAAATCTCAAAAATCGGAGAAAAATTCTCAAACGTGTTGGAGGCTCCTTACTCAAAACGTCAAACATGAATTTTGTAGATATTGGTACTAAATAACTGCGAAAAAAGTTTCATCCCCGTAGTTGTTGGAGGAGGCTGTCATTTTCAACCCCCAAAAATCTCAAAAATATTCAAGAAAATTCTAAAACGTGTTCAACTCTCCTTGTCTGAAATTTTAAATATGGATTTTGTTGATTTTGAAGGTAAATAACTGTAAAAAAGGTTTCATCCCCCTAGCTGCCGCAGAAGGCTGTCATTTTCAACCCCCGAAAATCTCAAAAATCGGAGAAAAATTCTCAAACGTGTTGGAGGCTCCTTACTCAAAACGTCAAACATGAATTTTGTAGATATTGGTACTAAATAACTGCGAAAAAAGTTTCATCCCCGTAGTTGTTGGAGGAGGCTGTCATTTTCAACCCCCAAAAATCTCAAAAATAATCAAGAAAATTCTAAAACGTGTTCAACTCTCCTTGCCTGAAATTTTAAATATGAATTTTGTTGATTTTGAAGGTAAATAACTGTAAAAAAGGTTTCATCCCCCTAGCTGCCGCAGAAGGCTGTCATTCTTAACCTCCAAAAATCTCAGAAATCCGAAAAAATTTTTAATGATGTTCAAAGCTCCTGCCCTGAAATTTCGACCATAAATTTTGGAGATTTCAATAGTAAATAAGTGCAAAAAAAGTTACATCCCCCTATCTGCTGCAAGAAGCTGTCATTTTCAACACCCAAAAATGTCAAAAATCGGAAAAAAATTCTAAAACGTCTCCAAGGCTTCTTACCTTGAATCTTAAGCATGCATTTCGTAGATTCTAATAGTGAATAATTGTAAAAAAAGTTCCATCCCTCTATCTGCTTGAGAAGGCTGCCATTTTCACCCCCAAAAATTTCAAAAATTGGAAATAAATTCTAAAACGTGTTCGAAGCTCGTTACCTGAAATGGTAAACACAAATTTTGAAGATATTGATGGTGAATAACTGAAAAAAGTTTCATCCCCCTAGCTGCCTTAGAAGGCTGTCATTTTCAACCCCCGGCAATCTCAAAAATCGGAAAAAAATTCTCAAACGTGTTGGAAGCTCCTCACTTCAAACTTCGAACATGGATTTTGTAGATATCGGTACTAAATAACTGCGAAAAAAGTTTCATCCCCGTAGCTGTTGGAGCAGGCTGTCATTTTCAACCCCCAAAAATCTCAAAAATAAGGAAGAAAATTCTAAAACGTGTTCAACTCTCCTTGCCTGAAATTTTGAACATGGATTCTGTTGATTTTGATGGTAAATAACTGTGAGAAAAGGTTTCATCCCCCTGGCTGCCGGGGTAGGCTGTCATTTTCAACCCCTGAAAATCTCAAAAATCGGAAAAAATTTTTAAACGTGTTATAAGCTCCTCACCTAAAATGGTAAACATGAATTTTGCAGATTTTGGTACTAAATAACTGCAAAAAAAAATTCATCCCCCTATCTGCTGGAGGAGGCTGTCCTTTTCAACCCCCAAAAAATATCAAAAATTAGAAAAACATTCTTGAACGTGTTCGGAGCTCCTAACTTGGAATGTCAAAGATGGATTTTGTAGATTTTTATGGTAAATAACTGTGAAAAAAGATTCATCCCCCTAACTGTCAGGAAAAGCAGTAATTTTTATCTCCTAAATATTGAATGTTTCCCCCGGCAGCTAAGGGGATAAAACTTTCTTCGCAATTATGGACCATCCAAATCTACAAAATCCATGTTTAAGATTTTGGTTCAGAAGCTTTGATCACATTTTGGATTTTTTTTCCGATTTTTGATATTTTTGAAAGTTGAAAATGACAGCCTCCCCCGAAAGATGGGGGGATGAAACTTTTTTTGCAACTTTCTACCATTAAAATCTACAAAATCCATGTATAAGATTTTGAGTAAGAAGCTTTGAAAACATTTCAGAATTTTTGAACAATTTTTGACAATCAGAGGTTGAAATTGACTGCTTTCCCCCGGCAGCTAGAGGGATGGAACTGTTTTT
This sequence comes from Neuroterus valhalla, assembly GCA_011762715.2. NCBI lineage: Eukaryota > Metazoa > Arthropoda > Insecta > Hymenoptera > Cynipidae > Neuroterus > Neuroterus valhalla. Next base: position 1,873,385 of record WSXT02000015.1, read on the forward strand.
ACAGCTATTTGGTAATAAAATCTTCTAAATCCGTGCATAAAAATTTAGATAAGATAATTTTTCATTTTTCATTTGCCATAAACGTTGCAATATCCAGTTTTATTAAGTTTTGGAAAACTGGATAGGGAAGTATTTTTTTTTCGAGGTCCAGTTTTGGTTGTAATAAAGAAAAAACTTTGGACAGTGATAGAGGACTAAATTTTTAATTGATAAAAATAAACAATTCACTGTACGACCCTTAAGTTTCTGAACAGATACAAACAATTTCAATTCAGCTATACCATTCTTTCCGAAAGATTGGAATGGGATCATAATTTGTTCATCTTCAGATCGTAATTTCGAAAGTTTGTAGGCCAGGCTACAACGGCATGATACCAATAATTTCTTCAAATAAATTTGTGAGAATTAGGATCTGATTGAAAGTAGTGATTGAAATGTCTTTGCGGTACTTTTAATGCCTAATACATCAAATCATCAGTCCTGAAGACATTCTGAGAAAAGATCACTCATTCTGCAATGAGGACTGTCGTTGATATAGTCATTGTGAGGTATGCAAGTCCTCATATTAAAATCCATCTAGGGAGAGAGATTGGCAAGATTTAACGGCGCAATAATAATAATTTATTCCCCTCGGACGAGCCGGCAAGTGGATCTCTAACGTGTGTCGAGTGGCCGGTCGCACTGATGGCTTCTGGGAAGTCTTCACGGTAGCTGGCTAGCTTGGCAGCTACACATATATCGAGGAAAACGTCAGCATATAATTACCGTAACGATCATAATGACCAAAGCAGCAATGTAATGCGTTTAGCATCTTCTGCCTTTGAATCGGCCAGAAATCATTTTCAAATCCCTTTTACACATGCCAATCACTGTCCCTACTCTGCTAATCCCATACAAAATTCTGTTTCAATATTCTGATATATGCTTTAGAATTCTGTCTCATAATGTTCATAATAACAGTAAATTAATGCTGAAACCATTAGGAAATTATTTACTCATAATTATTTAGTTTCACTATAGCACTTTCAGAGTTGTGTTTGCAATTAATCTACGAATGAGTGAAAATAATGTTTAATCAGAATTAGTATTCTCCATAATATCAGTATAGAGAAGAGTTGTTCAATAATTAGGGATAGACATTAAAAAGGAAGAGGAGATAATACAATTTGGGAGTATTGAGGTGAGTCTGAATGTCGTGAATGCAAGAAAAATTGTGAGGAGGACAAGAGTTAAATTTATCGGCTGAAGGTTATTAAAATTCTCTTCAACTGAATAGTAATGGGTACCAGAACATAAAGCAGATGTAGCGATAATTAAACAATGACAGAATGGAGTGCAATTAAAATGTTAAACTAATTTCAAAAGTGAATTATAACTTTTACGAGCTGTTATGTCGATATCACATCAGGCCAATTGTACAGTAAAAATATAAAAAATGTACCGCCGCCTTCCTGAAAAAATTAGGATATGCAATTTTTTCAAGGATTGTGTTTGGGATTAGTAGATACGTGTAGATGAGGACGTTTCTGGAATATTTTCTTGACAATTTTGAATATAATGAAGCTAATTCGGTTCCCACTCGGCTACTGACCCCAAACATAATCCGCAAAAAATTGCGTATCATAATCAAGGTGTAGATTAGGCGGATGACTTCAAATTCCCGGTCATTTCCCGGTTCTTCACGGTCAAGTTTCCTGAATTTTCCCGGTCAACTAGAAGAAACATATTTATATTGGTCGCAAAACCCACACATATATTTTTATTCATGACGTTCATTCTAAGCATCCTTTCAGACAACAGATCAAACATTACAAAATAAATCAACTTTGAAACGAATACTCTAATTTTCAACAAGAAACATCGTTCTTTTTCAAAAATTGAAACAGTTAAAGTTACGATTCAAGAAATCAATTTACGATAACAGAAAAAAAACAAATTTTCAACAAAATAGTTTATTTGCCAAACAACGTAATGAATTTGCAAATAACATTATGAATCTTCAACCTTAATAGGTAAATTTCAAAACAACAAGATATATTTTCAACTAAAAAGATAAATATATAACAGGAGCACTTCAATTCCTAACAATAAAAGTGAATATTCAAAGAAGAAGATAAATTTCCAAATAGAAAGAATCATTTTTTAAGAAAAAATATAATGTTTCAACAAAATAGTCGAATTTAAAAGTAAAAAAATAATTGTTTTCAACCAAAAATGGAACAGCAACATTGTTACTGTTTTTAGTTACTGGAAAAGATTGATAAACGAGAATTTGAATACTCAAATTTAAAATTGAAAAAAATGGATATTTAACCAAACAAATAGATTTTAAGGTGAAAATATGGAATTTGCAATTGGAATAAGTTGAATTTTCAGTTGAAAAAATTACTTATAACAAAAAAACTAACTTTCAACAAACAAAAAAACTATCTTTCAACAAACAGAAAAAACTATCTGTCAAACAAATGATTGCATTTAGACATACAATTATGAAGAATCAAATGAAATTGTAAATGTTTATCTGAAGTAGTTCAATTTTAAACCAAAAAGACGAATTTTTGAATGCAATTATGAACATTTGACTAGAATAGTTCGATTTTTGCCAAAAAACTGATTTTCAACCAAAAAAATACAATTTTTAACCGAAAAATACAATTTTAAATCAAACTATAAAACTTTTCAACCAGATGAATGTTCATTTAAAATGAAAATTTTTTTGACTGTATAACTTCAAGTGTTAACCGTAAAGAAAAAATGTTGGAGAAGAATATTAACTTCCAAAGAAGTGGTCAGTTGGTCGTGGGGGCTAAGGCATGAGCTTTGGGCCGACGCTTCTGTCTGGTTGTGGGTTCGATTCTCGCCTCGCACTCTGGAAGAGCTTCGGCGGGCCACGGATAGTCGTGAGCCCGGTACCTCTAGAGTTCTTTAAGTTCTCCAAGTATTAAGTAGCTGTTGCTCTTGGTGGTTCGGAAC
>WSXT02000015.1:1883071-1897539 GCA_011762715.2 Neuroterus valhalla
GTCCGTGGCTGATGATAAAACACCGGGCAAAAAGACCCGAGATTAATTTTCGACGATATAATAATAATAATAATAATGGTTATAATAATAATAATAATAATAATAACAATTATAATAATCATTATTGAAAATTGAACTATTTATTTGGAAATCAAAATATTTCATGAAACGTTCCTTCTCCTATTGAATAATCATATTTTTTTAGTTAAAAATTAATATTTTTTGTGTAAGATTAGACTTCTTGATAGGAAATTCATCTTTTCATTCGAGAATTCAACAATTTTGTTAAAAATTCGTCATTCATAAGAAAATCCAATTATCTATTTTTTCCTTTCCAATGAAACTAAATTATTTTGTACATAAATTTACTAATTCTTATTTGGCCAGTTATGTATAGAAATTTCTAACAGATTTTTCAAGAGAGTGGTGCCCTCCTCAGTGTGCAACTTAACCAATAATAATCCGTTTACAATAAGAAAGTGTAAACGAGGTACGCTCACCCCAAATGGGATTTGGCCCAATGGTATAATAATAATAATAATAATAATAATAATAATAATAATAATAATAATAATGGTTATAATAATAATAATAATAATAATAATAATAATAATCGCAATTGAAAATGGAACTATTGATTTGGAAATCAAAATATTTCATGGAAGGTCCGTTCTTCTATCGAATAATCATATTTTTTGGGTTACAAATTAATATTTTTGGTGTAAAATTAAACTTCTTGATAAGAAACTCATCTTTCCATTCGAGAATTCAACAATTTTTTTGAAAATTCGTCATTTATGAGAAAATCCAATTATTATTATTTTTTTTCCAATGAAACTAAATTATTTTGTACATAAATTTACTAGTTCTTATTTGGCCAGTTATGTAGAAATTTCTAACAGATTTTTCAGGAGAGTTGTTCCCTCCTCAGTGACCAACTTAACCAATAATAATTCGTTTACAATAATAAAGTGTAAACGAGGTATGCTTACCCCGAAATGGGTTTGGCTCAATGGTAAAATAATAAAAAAAAATAAAATAAAATCATCTTAAAATCATCTAAAATAATAAAATCATCTTTTATTCTTTGATCCCTTAAGATGATAAATTTCTATCCATCTTTAACCCCCTTCATAACTCTTCCTTATAATTTTATATTTTCCTTACTATTCAGAAACATTCTTTATATTATTCTCGCAATGTATTTCAATCAAAAAATCCAATTGATCAGAAATATGGTTAAATACTAAATAAAAGTTTCATTTTAAAAAAAATTCTTGAAACTATTTGCTCAGATTGTGAGAATGAGAAGAATGGAATGATCGAGAATGGCCGATTAAATTCAAGCAACCCTATTTCACTCGAAACGGAGTTTAACCCTCGCGATCGTTTGTAGCCATCCGCACTTGACTTGGGCTCTTCGCGATCTCATTTTCTCCATCTATTTTTCTCTTCCGGAGGGTAGACGTATCGAGTACCGATCACTACGCATAATCTGCGTGCTCATTATTACTAGGACTGTAAGGGGACGAAGCATGTGTACCTATTGCACGTACGGTACGTTCATTATGGACGACGATACGGAGCATTGTTTGCACAATGAGAGGGTGAATGCAGCAGTGTACGCAGTGTGCCTATACGCCCTTAATACGTTACCCCCTCTCCCTCTCACCCATCCCCATTCTACTCACCACCTCTTGTTCCTTTCCTGTCGCCTCGTCTCTTGTCTCTAACGCTGACGAGGTACATCCATGCATCCCTTACCCGCCCGTCCTCCTTTACCATCCCACACCAACCCTCCGCATCTCTTCATCTCGAACTCTCGGCTTCCTGAGCATCGTTCTGCGGTGACACGCGTTCATGTAAACTACATGGGTACATCAACCCGAGAAGCAGATTTTCATCTCTTTTGATTTTATAATGAAATTCAATTGAAAAAAAAGCATTTTTTGTAAGTTTTATTTCCTTAGAGTTGTTGTTATTATTGGAGGGGAGTTGAAATGTAAGGAATCCAAGATTGGAAACAAGCAAATCGAAACTTCTATTCAAGGTCCATAAATTAAATTAATATATGAAATTCCTGTGAAATGGAATTGAAAACCAAAAATCTAACGACCACATTTGGACAAACACCCTTGAATCTTAAGATGAGAATTTAAGGAAAAAACATTAAAATCAAAAAGAGAGAGGTGAATGAGAAGGCAATTTCCGAAAGCCTTGCTTTTTATTTTTCTCATCTTTTGTCTTCTCTTTGTTTTTATTATGGAATATTTGTTTATAATCTCTCCCTGTTACGGGTTTGAGAGTCTGGGCATAACCTTCTCTCTATTCCTTTGCACACCTCACCACTAACTCAGGGGTGAAGGGGAACCTAAAGTTTACGGTGGGTTCTGAACCACCAAGAGCAACAGCTACTTAATACTTGGACTTGTGCGAGGCGGGAATCGAACCCATAACCAGACAGTACCGTGGGTCCAAAGCTCATGCCTTAGCCCCCACGACCAACTGACCACTCTCTCTTTGTTTTTATTATTTTCTAAACACAATGAAATAACATTAAAATATCTACAATTTTTTATGAAGCAGCAAGGATGCTTTTTCCCCTAGATCCAACTGAAGACTGGAGCTAAATGCATGGCTCAACCGTTGAAATAGCCTTTCATTTATAGTTCAGTTTTTAATTATGATTATTATTATTATCATTATTATAATTGTACCATTAGACCAAATCCCTTTCGGGGTAAGCGTAACTCGTTGGGGCTTTATTTTTGCAAACGAATTATTATTGGTTAAATTGCACACTGAAGAGGTCACCAGTCTCCTGCAGGAATCTGTTATATGTATGTACATATTTATGTATATATGTACATTTTATGTATATGTTATACATATGTATATTACAAATTATATATAGAACAAAAAATAAGAATTCTCAATAAAACAAATAATTTTTAAAATCAAATTCCAAGGCACGTTTTAAAAGAGTAAATATAAGGTACTTATCCTGGCATAATCATGTAGCTCTGTTGACTAAAGATTCTTCTATCTTTAAAATTGAACCAATTATACTCACCTTACTCTTAATTGATTGTTCTGAATGAGTTTTTTTATTAATAGATCACTTTTTAAAAATATGAAGCAATCCCAATAATTTTGTCCTACTTTCATCACTTTCATCATGTAATACTTCAGCATAGTCCCAATAAAACTCATGATTTGAAAAATCCTTTGTACTTATGGCAAACGCACCAAAATTTTGATAGAGATTCTGAATGTTATTGTATTCTATTTCGATAATGAGAACAGAAATTAAGACGAAATATTTTAAAAATGAGGAAGGGCTTTCAGAGGTTTCCCCAACATTTATCTTTTCTTTTTTTCATTTTCGTGTTGTTTTTTGGACATTACATTAAAGTCGTTTGAGGGTATTTGGAAAAATTTGGTCGTTAGATTTTTGGTGTTCAATTTTAATTTCCAAGAACTTTAGATTCTGTGTTGAAGAAAAAGTCTGTAATTAGGAAAGTTGCGTGCACAGGAAAAAAAAATACCTATGAAAAGCCATGGATCCTTGAATCGATCATTTGCAGTGTATCCCAAATTGACCATTCATTAGAACCTCTTTTATATAAATGAATATTCATAGTAAAGAGATGGCAAAATAATGATAATATGATAGCAATCATACATAATGATAAAATGATCATATTTTTGAGGAGCAGACCGCTATCAAACCATTGTCTTCAAAAATTGAACTCCAGTTCTCCTAATTATTCCCCTTTTTCGTGAAGTTGCACTCACAGTAGAAGAATCATCTTTGGTCAGACATTTACCAAGTTTTTGTTCTCCATCGATTTTTCATTCGTTTTAAGTTCATATATATATATTTGAAAATCTAATTTCAATTATTCCCTATTTTTTTTAAAAGTTACACTCGTAGTAGATAATACATCTTTGTTCGGACATGACTCGAATAATTCTTTCATTACATCCTCAACTCTTAGTATTCTTGTTTTATATTTCAAAATTTCGGTTTTTCTCTAATTATCCCTGGCGGACATGTAGAATCCTGCTGAAGTGGAAGAGTGTAAAAATTGTTACATTTTGTGAAAATTTAAATTTACCTGCATGAAAATGTTTACGCAATTTCTTTATTGTGATGATAAATTTAAACCAAAGATTGTCATACTTTCCGCAATGTAACGAATCGGGTACATTTCTCCCAATCCACATCTCTCCCATCACCTTGAAACTGGTTATACGATTGTAATTTCAACTAAATTTCTTGTTACTTATAAAAATGTCGGTAAAAAAGAATAATATTGATTAATTGAATGGAAATTATAGATTGCGTCATCGACATTATATTTTTCGTGACCGCGTTCTCTACGTATATCGTAATAAATTGAATAATCTTGATCAACTTATAAAAATTGAAATCGTTGCGTCACTTTGGATAATTATCTTTATTAAAAATTTCCCACAATCAAAATTCGATCTAGGATCAATACCCAAACGCACAAAAACAAGTTATTCGTTCGAAAAATATGATTTTATCATTAACATTTATAATAAGAACAACAGTATATATTATCTAAACAGAGTATAACGAATGCAGCAATAAGCAGCAATAAATGTAAAATTTTGTTATGCCATGATTTTGTCAAAGAGTCCTGTATAAAAATTACCTACGAATAGAGGCAACTTTTCGAAGAATAAATCGTGGTGTTCGTGATGTTCTTGTGAGGTGTTCAAATAAGATTTTCGAACTTGTAACGAAGAAAATTCAAGCTTATTGCGAATACTTCAAGCTGGATAAAGTCCAATGTCGATACCTTTATAAGAAGTATTTGCACACTACAAAATATATATTGCACCGAATAAAAATTATTTTCAAAAAACACCTCATCAACTCACGTGCCCACAATTATAACCTTATGACTTCTTGTTATTTTTTAAACCAATAGAATTGAGTGGTCACTTGCTCATCGTCATTCATCTTGAAGTAACTAGAAATTCAACTGAAATGGCTATCGTAAAACCAGTTTCAAGGTGATGGGAGAGATGTTGATTGGGAAAAATTGACCCGATTCCAATTATTTCCGAACCCAAAACAAGTTTCATTCTAGATTATAAATTTGTAATGTCTTCCTCTAAAGCATTGTTGTTGAAACATTTTTTAGTTTCAACGCTAAGAACAAATAAAACTGGATGTTTTTCCATTTCGGATGCTTGCATTCAAGTTTGAAAACTTACATGTGGGTTGTAGAGAAATGCTATAAGTTTACCAAGTTTCATCGCTCATATCATACAATACACGAGAAATTCTCCAACAAAAATGTTCATACTAAAATGTAAATAGTTACCATTCGTTCTCAGTGCGCAGATTTTTGTGGAAGCGATTGCGCACCATCACTTTCTGCTTATTAAAATCTTATATTGTAAGCTTCTCGTTTCTCGAGGGCAAATTTTCCATCAATAACAAAAAAATCTATGAACCTAATCAGAATCGCATATATTATAACAGTGATGGTATAACTTCCTCTAATACTTCAGACACAATTTAATAATATTCATAAATAATTTCAGAGTTGCAATTCACGTAAATTACAGAACTTTTGCCCGGGTTAATGTTGTCTAGTTAATCTTAGAACCGATCAGTTATCTGGGCTCATTAATAAATTATTACCAATACCACTCAACATGCAAAGGTTTCTAGGTTTCCTGAAGTTATTCTGGAAGCAAGCCGTTCAGGAATAAAAGTATGGCATTCATTTCCATACGTTAACCGAAGCACGAGCTCATCGGTACACGAGTGTGCAATCAGGCAGTGCAATTATCAGTGCCTTTGTTCATGAATAATTACAAACAAGGGAGAAGTTGTGCTCTCCGATTTACTCTTCCTCTATTTATCGCTTTGGTCTCCGTCTCGTTCACCCTTTATAAGATGCAAAAGAAGTGTAAACAGCTAAACTTGATCCTGAAACATTGAACAAAACCATTCTCATTTAGACTTCTCTGTTTATTTATTTGCTCAATACAAAATTCATTTTTCATTCGTATTTAATTTTTGGTGATTTTTGCAAACCACTAAAAAATCAAAGAAACGATCTTCTGCTAATGTGCGTCTATCAATTCAAGCGTCGGGCTGTATTTTCTCATTGTAGGTAAAAAACTAGCAATATGGAAGAGGGATGAATGACGGAAGGTGGGGGTGTTAAAAGGTAAAGAGATAACGATGCGTTTATGGCGATCGCTTTCACGATGATGCGCTTGTGCAAAAGGACGTTGGGCATCGGCATCGATCGAGCGCTAATTGCAGCGCAAATTTCGTCGTCATATCCGGTGCACATACACGTATATGTATATGCTGCGTGCACGCTTTACGGATTTGCAGTTGCGAACGGTAGCGACGCCAACTACGACGGCGCTAGGTAACTGCTACGGACAATAATGAACGACCTGACTGTATCTCGACGCAATCTGCACAATACACATACTTAACGGAGCAAAATGCATATTCATGCCGAATCCCGCCAAACACAATGCGCGATTTTAAAATGATATTTATTCCCTCGTTGTCAAGACTTTTCTCATCATTGAGAAAATTCCTCTACTCAGAAATTCAATTTATCTTTTGTTTGTTGATTCAGAAGAATGCTAGCGTCTGGTGTAGCCTTTTTTACTAATTTTGTACAAAAATCTCTTAAATTTGTCTTCGAGACAAAAGCAAGATCCTTATATGCATTTTTTCTTGTTTCAGGTAAGACGATAATGCCTCAGTATTCTTTTTCTGCTTCAATGGATTCTGCATAGCAACTATGGTACGTGGAAAAGTCGTTATTTAGTGTCCAAAAATTTTTTATTTGTCATACCTGAATTAACATATCTGTGAACGAGGAACAATACTTGTGAGAGGAGTGGCATAATATGCCGCACATTGGGATAGATCCCGAATCTATAGGTGAACGAGAATAAGAAAATTGGAGATGTAAAATCTGTCGAACTATAATTACCCCCCCCCCCCTACTACACACAGAAGCATTCTTTTCTTTTTCGTTTATTCAGTGAAATTTATAGTTTCTATCAACTCATCGAATAAAATGTTAAAAAGATTGCGAATTCGACTCTTGATTGTTTACTGCATCCGATAAGTGAAACTAAAATCTTTCTTATCAACATTGAACAAACTCACAAAAAATGGCCGGCTTGAACCAACCAAAGCAACTCTAATTACTTTTAGTAACATGCTAATGAATAAGCCTGTAAAGTTTTAAACATTAGTTTTGTTTAGTTTAGATGTTATCAATAAATATACGTGTGACCTTTAAAACGTATAACATAAGGAGTCAGGAAAAAAAAAATGAAAATTCACCCCTCATTTACAACCACCTACCTCATCATCAATTTTTATCAATGCATCGTATAAAATGTTATTAAGTTTTCGGATTCTTCTGTTGATTATTTACTGCACCCGATAAGTGAAACTGAATTCTTCCTAATCAACATTAAACAAATTCACGAAAAAGGGCCAGCTTGAACCAACCAAAGCAATTTTAATTACTGCTACAAACATGCTTATGAATAAGCCTGTAAAATTTCAAATTTTAGTTTTGTATGTTATCAACAAATTCAAGTGTGACCTTCAAAACATATAAAATAATAGGCCAGGAGAAAAAAGAATATTTACTCCTCATTTACAACCCCCTACCTCATCATATTCATTTGATAGCAGAAATATTCACGAAAATGGATTCAGGACTTCAACTTATATTTCCACCCCCTCTTTACCACTCCTTCCGCCTGTTGATCAAGAAGAAAAAATATTGACCAAAATGGATTTGGAGACCTCGAAAACATGGGAATTGATATATTTGAACCAAAACTTGGAATTTTACCCCTTTCTCACCTCCCATGATTTATCAGAAAAAAATCCCTTAAAATCGATTCAGTGACTTCAAAAACTAAAGGTTTGAGTACCAGCGAATTTAATTTTGCTTTCTCTGTATTCCCATTCGCGATTTACCTATTTTTATTTATTTTTCTCCCACCCTTCTTCAGAATGACACTCTTCTTTTCCAATTGGGCTTCAATTCAATTAGCCTCATGATGGGATTGTAGAGTCTTTGCTTTGGGTCAGAAACGAGTCGCTGCATAAAGAAAAGGCAAGAAATTCCTCTTTTTGTTATTGGGTAAGCGAGGAAATGAAATGCCAAGGATCTCGCGTTTCATATGATTCGGAATCTCTGGACGAACATTATTCCGTGTGAACGGGTCGATCTCAGTACGTTTAACCCACTAACTTGGCCGAGGTCCGGACGTCGCTTGTGGAAGAAAGGGGCGTCGCGGCGCTAGAAATAGACGAGCGAGCTTTCGCTCTCTACAGCGGCGTCGGCGCCGTTTCCTCTACCCAACAAGAAAACTCTGAACTTCGCGGCCAAGTTCAAGCTGCACAATGGCAAACCACCGCACTCGGGGAATCCCAGGGCCGCTCGTTCCGTACCCGCGGGCGTTTTGCAAACACAGGATGCAGTACCACATTCTACTTTATCTTTTCCAAGACGCTTATTTATTCATGATTCATGTGCCAACTTTAACACTCAAAAATTTTGAAACCATTCATCCCCGTGATAAATGTCATCTTCATCAGAACTGACCAAAAAAAATAACGAAGGCCATGGGTTCGCCACTTGTGAGAGAGACTTATTCCAGAGCCATCTTACGAAGAAACTTGCAAAGTTGCTTGATTCTTGATCTGGCATTTTGAAATTCCTGATTCAAAAATGAAATTTATATTTTCATGAAAAGAGTCCACAATAATAAAAGAGATGGTTGAAAAAATTTGTAAAGTTTCCCATGTTCTCAGGGAGAGTTAATGCTAGGTTCCGTTAGAAGATAATTCAGTTGGAGGAAATAATTAAGGGTGGGTGCTTGTATCGCGCAGCGACCTCGTGTCTATTGATTTCTTTTTCGTGATAGCTTCTCTAATTACTTCGCACACCGTCAGGGACCTTTTCATTGTTACAAAACCGCGCAGAGTAGTTTGATGTAGATACGCTGGTCAATGAGGCGTAACGTTACAATGAAACCTCATTGCAGCTCTAATTTCCAAGTTTCATGCTCTGTTCGCTGGTCTTCATCATTGGAAACCTACTTTGGGATGAGATCTCACCCGCTTGATGTCTGAATCCCTCGCTTCAACTCTCAACCCTTTTTCTACTTCCCATCGATGTCCCTCCCCCTCGACCCCCACCCTCAATTTTCCTCCCGACGTTGTTGTCCAGCCACTACTAATCAGCGTCCTTTCCATCCCGCGAGTCCGCTGACTGCATGCTTCTACCCTTACCAATTTATACCACTTCCAATCCAGCTAAACAAAAAACCCCCTTTTTACCAATAGAACGCGTAAGCGAGTGAATAAATGAAAATGAAAAGGGCTGTGAGTGCGCCAGGCGCTTGTAAACGTTTATGTGCTCGAATTCTGATTGTGTTGATGCATGCGTGTTTGTGAGTTTGTGTATGTGTAAGTCAGTATTTTCTTGTGTGGGTGATACCGCTTGCCGTGTAGGTACACTACCATTTCGGTGGGTGCAGGGGTGCTTTGTCGTGTCAGTGCGATCTTTCTTTATCAGTGTTTGTACGTTGGTAGCAGACCAGTGCTGCCAACCACGGAGGAGAGTGAGGATTATTCTTTTGTTCGATTGGGGCTTGGCACACGGTCGAATTTTTTTTCTGAATGAGTACCAGCGAACGCCGTTCGGAAATCAGTTGGCCGAGGAATAAAACAAGTCGACTGACCGAAGAGTCAGTCTGAACAACCATTGGGGTTGCAGGCTATTATTATTATTATTTTCTCACCAAGACTCACATTGGACGAGAATATTTCCATTTCTATTCTGATAATATATCTTTCGATTCGTGTTCGAAAAAATGATGAATAAAGAGACAGTTTTTAATGACAAGGACAGTTTAGAGTAGCATGTGTGTCATTATGGAATCTACTGAGTCTTTCGATCCAATCTAGAATTAATTACGACGAATCAAGGAGGTGGAGAAAAAACATTTTAGTTTGAGAATTTTTGTGCCATTTTCTGAATATCAATGTTTATTGCAAAGGTTTGATTTATGATCAGTGATTATCATATATCAAGTCTTCGATATGTAGGGAAGGAATCTTGTATTGCCATCTGTGGAGTTGAGATGCTCTAATTTTGCAGTTTTCAATGATGGACTGGTAAAGATTCTTTTCGAAGTTTTGACGCTGCGTATTGAATAAATAGGCAGGTTTCATTTTCGAAGGGTATACTGGTCATTATAACGACTTATCGAAATAAGCTCACTATCGGCTAGAATAATTGCAACTACTCTCATAGAACAGCAATAATTCTATTATTATTTAAGTTAATTATTAAAAACAATTTTTATAAACAAATTCTTACTTTCGTGTATTTCTTATCGGAACCATTTTTTTCTGCTCTGATTGCTAACATTTTTCATAAGAGTCATAATTTGAAACAATAAATTATCATAAGTTAACAATTACTATTTTCTCAAACAATTTGTATAAGCAAATTGTTGCTTGCGTGTATTTGTCATCGAAAATTTTTTTAAACTCTAATTGGTAATATTTTTCATAAGAGTCCTAATTTGAAACAATCAATTCGCATAAGTTAACAATTACTATTTTTATAAACAATTTTTGTGAACAAATCTGCCAATCGGCCATTTTTCATTAACTGAAAATGATTCCAAAATTGGATAGGGGACACTAAATAACAATTTGCGTAATTGCTAATAACCATTCCTATAGTTGCGAGCAAAAACGCTTCACTTGCGTTTCAAGGAGTCACTTATCTTTTATTTATTTGCTACGTACAATATTTACTTAGTTCACCCTTAGGTGGTTGTCAGTTACGTGCGCCTCACTAGTATAATAATAATTATTGTTTATATAACTAACAGAGATTTTTCTGAAATTATCTTTATATGATTTGCTTTTGACGTCATGTAAAACAATTTTATGCAGGTTTGTACATTTCAATGGTCATTATTATTATATTTCTAATGAAAAATAGATATTCTTAAGGTGCGTAAGAGGATCCTATACGATTTTCTTAATGCCAACAACTACGCAAATTTTTATTAACAATCACGCAGATTGTTATTTAGTGTATCCTATAATTTAGTGTATCAGTTGGAAAAAAATTGTTTATAACAATCACATAAATGATTTATTAATCCATTTCGTTGGTTAGACATCGCAATAAATGTCACTCCAATAATAATTATAGAAAAAAACTTTTTTTTCTAACAGGAAATGGCCGATTGGGAGATTTGTTTTAAAAAATTGTTTCCCGTTGGAAAAACACGCAAGCAACAATTTGTTTATACAAATTGTTATTGAAAATAGTAATTGTTAACTTAAGATAATTTATTGTTTCAAAGTATGACTCTTATGGAAAACATAAACAATCAGAGCAAAAAAAAATTCCCCATTGGAAATACACGCAACAACAATTTGTTTATACGAATTGTTTATAAAAATAGTAATTGTTAACTTATGATAATTTATTGTTTCAAAGTATGACTCTTATGAAAAACATTAGCAGTTGGAATAAAAAAAAATCCCCATGGGAAACACACGCAAGCAACGATTCACTTATACAAATTGTTCATAAAAACAGTAATTGTTAACTTATGATAATTTATCATTACAAATTAGGACTCTTATGAAAAATATTAGCAATCAGAGCAAAACGACATTATTTCCGTAATTAAAAAACTGGAGAATGGTAGGGCTGCTGGTGTGGATGGTATTTCCTCTGGAATGTTCAAGTTCTGTGGCAGGCATTTGCGTGTAGGGCTGTGTGAATTCATGAATATACGTGCTGTGAACAGCGAAGTTCCGAGTGATTGAAGAACGGTGATAATTGTCCCAATTTACAAGGGCTGGAACCATACGAGTTCCGCTTACCCCAAAAAGGATTTGGCCTGATGGTACAATGATAATAAAATAATAATAACAATAATTCTGAATAATTCTAACTAATTCTATTCGATTAATGCCGATTGCCAAAAGACAGAATGACGACTGAGAGAGGTCTGATCATGCAAGGGACGAATTGGTGGAACAGTTGAGAGTAAAGTGTCGGGAGGTCGGTGATGAAAAGGGGTTAGGGCGGGGTAGATGACGGCTCGTTCAGGCAACCTTTTATAATCCGACGAAATGCGAAAAGCGCGCGCGAGCCAGTCAGCGAACGAACGCCATTTTAATCGAAATAGGTTTTTGCGCCGAAAAAAGTTCGTATTTAGAGAGAATGAAATGAGTTCACCTCCGGCACGATCAAAGACCGATAAGCATAGCTGATTTATACGGGGCACGATCGAATCGAACTGTTCGTTTCATTCGTTCGTACATCGAAACGATTCGTTCCCTCGGACGAAATCCCGAGCCTGCGTTCACGTAAATACGCATAGGTGGTGTTCTCCGATCGCTGGTGTCAATTCTAGTGTGCGTGCGATGCGCCGCTGGTGCATCCACTGATAGATAGAGGGAGAGACGATTTTCAATTAGATTTGCTCAACAAGGAGAGAGATGCAGAGAGTGGAGGCAGACAATTTAAAAAGAATGCTATCATTATTTTTCACGAGTTCGGCGAAAATAAATGGCGATTGCGATGCAGATGATGCATCATGGTTTATGCAAAAATGGGTGCAAACGTGTCAGGGAAGATTCCAGGGAAATTTACGACTCATCTTTCTCTTTGGCTAGTAAAGTCATTTTGCTTTTGACATTGATGCTACGAAACCTGCGAGTATCCTAGAATTTTTGAAAGGGACCCCTGAAACCAGGAGAAGTCTTGAAATTCTTAAAAGAAAAATCTGGAAAACTTGAGAAAGTACTAGAAACTTGTAAAAGAACCTAAAAGTTTGTATCGCTTTTGCTTTTTGGAGTTTTGATTATTATTCGGGTTCGTTGATATTAATTTCACAACTTTCATTGGATACTAATTCAAGTTACGTTTATACAATATTTTATTCAGCTCAGGAAGATGTGCTTAATTTAAATAAAGGCTATGTTTCCTTATATGAGCTCTTATTCCGCAGCAATTTTAACCCATTTTTTTTATAGAATATTGCTTCATCATATCGAAAAATAATGCATATTATTCTTCTCCAAACGTATGAGATATGATTTTGATACGATTTTCACCGATAATTCCAGTATCCACCCAGATATGAAAGAAATTAATTTCCTACCGAATGTGCAGACCATTGAATCAAAATGATGAAACTTTGACCACAAACAGTTGCGGTTCCGAACAAATAGTTGAATTTCAAAACTGAAGAGTCGAATTTTCTGTGAGAAAGTTGAATTTTCGAAAGAGGAAATTGATTTCTAACCTAAAGCGATGGGTTTGAAAAAAAATGAATTTTCAACAAAACAGTTGCATTTCTAACCAAATAGT
Organism: Neuroterus valhalla; assembly: GCA_011762715.2. Classification (NCBI taxonomy): domain Eukaryota; kingdom Metazoa; phylum Arthropoda; class Insecta; order Hymenoptera; family Cynipidae; genus Neuroterus; species Neuroterus valhalla. The sequence goes on from WSXT02000015.1 coordinate 1,896,538, forward strand.
TGATCTTACAAGCGGGAGGAGCGCATTTTGAACAGAACAGTTGTTCAACCAATATATGAATTTTTATCCCGCCATCATGAATTTTTAACTAATGGGTCAAGTTTTAAAAAAATAAGATCGATTTTTGACCAAAAACAGCTGTAGTCTGAACAATAATTTTCCATTTTCAAGCCACATAGACGAATTTTTGAAGAATTTGAAACAATCGAATTTGAAGAAAAAGGATCGATTAGCAACGGGAAATTGAAATTCTCTTGAATAGAGTTGAATTTTCCACCAGAATGATAGGATTTTACGAAAAGAAATTAATTTTCTAGAAATTAGTTGTATTTTTGACCTGTAAATATTATTTTCAAAGAAACAAATTCTTTTTGACCAGCCGTACAGAACCTTCAACTGAAAAAATGAGTTTTCAACAAAATAATTTAATCTTCAACCAAAAATAGTGGAATCTTTAAACAAAAGAGATGAATGTATCAAGTGTAGTTGAAAATTCTACTGTTCGATTGGAAATGCAACTATATTGTAGAAAGTAATATTTATAACCAAAACACCAAACAATTGGCTAAAAGTTAAACGTCTTTGATTAAAATTCTTTTCCTTGGTGAAAAACCCATCTCTAATAGTATATACATTTTATTTTTATTTGAAGAAATAATTTTTTGGAATAAGAAATTAAACTTATATATTTTTGGTGACGAATGAATGTTTTTGTTAAATATTCAACTATCTCCTCACAAAAAAATCTTCAATTCTAAAAAAACATAAAATATTCAGTCGAAATGTCAATAAATTTGGTTAATAATGTATTTTCTAGTAGAGAATTTATCTCTTATTTACGAAAGATAATCTTTTTGATTGGAAGATGAACTATATTTGATTGAATGTTGATTTTGATTTCAGGATGAGATGTATGAATTAATATCGACTACTGGTCATATGTTTAAAATCTTTTATTTACTGAGAGATCCCTCAGTGTGTAAAGGCTTTTACACACTGAGG
>WSXT02000015.1:1901915-1929892 GCA_011762715.2 Neuroterus valhalla
TGTTCCTGGGACAACATGGTTTGGCATGCAGGAATTCGTCGTATATATATATATATATATATATATATATATATATACACTGCACGTTATATATAGATCAAAAAATACGAATATTCAATAAAACAAATCATTTTTTCAATCAAATTTCGAGGTACTTTTTTAAAGATTAAGTATAAGGTACTTATCTTAGTATAATCATGTAGCTCTGTCGACTAAAGATTCTTCTGTATTAAAAATTGCCATTTCATCAAAAAGGAATATTGGAACCACATGTCTCGTGAAATGTTGGGAAAACAAAGCATATTTAGGAGAGCTATAAAAAATAGTTGGTCCTTTTGAGTCTCACTGTCTTCTAAGGACAGTGAAAAAATGGTCTCTGATTTTCTTGAAAATCGAACATAAACCAGCCACCATTTTATGAGGGAGAGGAGGGGGTTGTTAAATATTCTTGAATAACTTCCCACATAAGAACCGGTCGAATTTTTTACAAAACAATCTAGCAACCAACAATTTTAGCACAGATTTAGCGAATTTTCTCATTATTGACAAATTTACAACAAAATAGTTGAATTCTCTAATGGAAAAATGAACTTCTCATCAAGAAGTTGAATTCTCTACCAAAAAGATGGATTTTGTAGCCAAAATACATGCATTCCCAAATCAAGAAGAAGAATCATCAACAAAAAAGTTGCATTTTTAAGCACAAAGAAAAAAGAATATGATTTATTAATAGAAAAGGGAACCTTTCGCGGAATAATTTGATCTTTAGATGAATAGTTCAATTTTGAATTATGATTCTTCTTATAATAATAATAATAATAATAATAATAATAATAATAATAATAATAATAATAATAATAATAATTAGTTGGTAGCTCCAAAAAAGCATCCAGAGAGGTGACCAAAGTTGCCTTGAACAAACTCTGCTGCTGTGTAGTCACAACATCATTATGAGACGAACTTCATATTACACCAATTACTTGATATTGTGCCTGCGAAAATATCTGCGCTACAAATTTCGATCTTTCTTTTTAAATTTTTGGTTTGTTAACATCTTGACTTCATCAGGCACTTGACTCAGTCCGTAGCTGATGATAAAACACGGGGAAAAAGACCCGAGATTAATTTTCGACAAGATAATAATAATAATAATAATAATAATGATTATTATTCTCATTATTATTAGTATTTTCTTATCATTAGGCCAAATTCCTTTCGGGTTGAGCGTGACTCGTTTACGCTTTACCATTGTAAGCGAATGATTATTGGTTAGGTTGTACACTGAGGAGGTCACCAGTCTCCTGCAGGAATCAAGAGAATAATTCAAATTCCGGGTCCGAATTCGCGTTTATTCTAAAAACTTTCTTCCAAATGGGAGTTGCATTTAAAGATTAGAATTTTGTTTTCCAGTTTGTAGGAAAAGAATATGCATAATGTTTGAAAATACAGGATGGAGCATACGGGATAGAGTCTTTGTTTGATTCCCTTCCATGAGAGATAATAGGTTCAAAGTACCAATACGCAGGTGGGATTAAATCCGTCGCAAGTGAAACAAAAGGATTGAATTCCAAAAATGAGCGATTTGAAATTGTAAATCATTCAATTTTGTTCGAGTCTGTCAACTGCCAGTTCGAGTTTCATTGGAGAACGGAAGGAAGGAAGCAAGAGGAGAGTCCGATAGAAGTTGGGAAGGGGTGAAAGAACGGGAAAGAGGTAACTTCGGTAACCGTCACTCGAGTAATTGTTACGGATTTTCCGGATCTAATTCTCCGGACCGCGGTAACACGTCACAATTCACTCACGCAGATTGCGCAGGATGTAAATTTCTGACGGTTGGACGGTCCATTTTACCTCTTCTTTTCTCTTCCTTTTTTCCACTAACATCTAACCAGAGTCGAGGTCGTAGGAAGGTACGGCCTGATTATTGCGTTTTCCACTTCGTTTTCACCTCAACTTTCTGCCACAGGAATTCTAACCAAATACAATCCTCCAACTCGTGATTTATAATCGGTTTATCACATCCACATGTCAAATTCTTCATTTTTTATTTAGTATTCCTCTTTAATTACATTTAACTGAGATGGACTTTTTTGGAGAACAATGAGGTATCCAAAACTGGATTTCTCACTTTTCTATCCAGAAGAATCTAGTTTTGTCTCCTATTTTTCACTTTACTCCAACTGCTCTTCAATTTAAATTTCAATCACTTTGCCAGCGTAATCCAACTCCACGGAAACGATCCGATTAGGTTCTAACTCTAAAGAACTGATCAAAGTTAGTAGAGATAGTATTTTGTTTCAATGGAAAGATACTACTTCCAGTAGTGAAAAAAATTGTTTTGTGTTGTTTAGAGATAATTTGGTGGCTAATTCAAATTAGTTACAGCGATTAAAAAATACGTGATTCGCACTAGAGCAAAGATAATTCCAAGTTTGATATAACGTTATCAAAATTATTAGACCTCATCAGTGGGTATATTCAGGAGAGTTATATGTGGGGAATATATAAAATTGGCTGAAGCTCGTTCCTCAATGGAAATAATGATTATTTTCAGCGGGATAATAAGAGTGACTATATTGTCAGAATTGGTATCTGCATCATTGACGTAGGGTAATAAAAGATTCAGGTCAATAGCGACGTAATAAGGGTTCATATGAAGTCACATGTGGCAAGTCTCTTTTGCGCATGCCTCTTTTGCAGCAAGTCTCCTGCGCCATCCCTTCTGAGAAGATTGGCACTTTTGCGGCTAGTCTCCTGAACCAATTGTCTCCCTGCGGCATCTCTCACCCTCGGATGTGACAAAAGTGCGGAATTTCTCCCCAACAGAAATTGTGGGTCACATAACCTCAAGATGATAAATCGGGTAATAGAAATGATGTAGGTTATATTCCGTTCTCTCTTCCCAAGTATTGTGGGGTGCGGAAAAGCACTCCTGTGACGGGTCATGGGAATGATGTACGTCACATAACCTCAAAATGGTGAGCCGTATTATGCTGGAGACTTGCCGCACTTATACAATCCAAATTCAAATTGGAAATGTCAGGGTTCGAATCCAAAATATTTCAAATTTTCAAGCCGAAGATTCATCAATCCGAATATAATAACCAGCGACATGTGGGATGTTCAAAATATCAATAAAGTTCCAAAATAAACACCTTCCCTCTTGGCTTGGAAATGAGTTGAAATTTAGAACCAAGATTTTGATGTTTTGCCAAAATTAAAAAAACAATGTAAACAATAATTAAAAAAAAGGTCTCAAGCTCATGAAAGTCCCCCCATGAATGAAATAAATATAATAGATTAAAAAGCTTCGGAGTATTTCTGTATAGATTACAGTGACTTGGATGAATGCTGTTCAGAAGAGAAGATACAAGCAAGTTTTTGCTCACTTGATTAACAGTGAAATCAATTTGTATACATACAACAAATGTTGAATTTTCAATAAGAGAAATGAATCTTTACCCGAAAACAAAAACTTGCAAAATAGTTTGACCAAGTTGTTGAATATCTAACCAAAGCAATTTCATGAAAAGTTTTAAATGATATTTCAAAATGATGTAGATCATTTTTCCAATCGCATGAGACACGGTTTTTATGTGATTTCTATAAATGAATTCAATTACTGTCTAGGCATAGAAAAGCTGAATTTCTAACCGAGTTTCCTAAACTTTTCAGGGAAAAAGATAGAACTTTTTAACCGCACGTTGTTGCATCTTTGAACAAAATGTTGAATTCCAGAGGCAGAAGGATAAATTCTTTAGCAGAACATTGAATTTCAAATTTAAACAGATGTATTTTTCATCCATAAAGAAGGATATTAAGGAAACAGTTGAATTCTCTCTCAAAAAAGATGACCTTCCAGCAAAGGATTGATTTGAAATCGAAAAAATAAATTCAAACCAAGGGGATTAATTTTCAACAAAAAATATAATTTTAGATTTTCGAACGGGAAAACATTCTAATCTGAGACAAGGAAAAAACATTTCGAGCGGGAAACAGTTCTATCTTTTACCAAATGATAGAATTTTCAACCCCGGGATATAATATTCAATTACATAGTTATTCTTAAACCAACGGACAAGATCATCAAACAAAGAGTGGCATTCTACTACACGAGGTGAATCCTGAAAAAATATAATAACAGAATTTTTAGTTTGGTTGGAGGTCCTTCTGTTTGACAAATAAACTTCTTGGTTTTGAATTCATGTATTTCGTTGATAATTTTTCTTTTTTGGTATAAAAGTAATATTTTCATACTTTTAGTTAAAACTTTATCTCTTCTGTTGAATTTCTTTTTCTAAAAATTCCTTCTTGTTCTGTTATACAATTTTTTTTTTTAATTGAAATTGTAAAATTTGCATTTTTGACTAAAAATTTATATTTGTAATTCAAGAATGATCCTTTCTAGTTGAAAATTCATCTTTTTTGGTGGAAAATAAATCTTCTTGTGTATTATAGAAAACACTCAGATGAATACTAAGTTTATTCGAATAAACTGTACAATGTTTCAAACTAGATTTAAGTTTGAATGCTAAATCAAATTTTAGAAAAAGTTGTCCTAGAAATTTTTCAAAAGTTGACCTGTGAAACCTATGTATGTCCTGGAATAGGATTTTTTACTTTGATAAGAGGAAACATTCGTGTAAATTTGTAGAAATTTATGAAGGTTTTAAAAATGTATTTAAATTAATAAACATTCTTTAAAAGCTGTGAAAATTTTCGAAACTTTGCGGAATTTTAAAAAGTTTCTTGAAAAATTTTGGAGGTACTTGAGAAAGTGGAAAATGTATTAGTACAGTCAATTTGTGAAAATTTGTAGGAAAAAATACCCAAAAACATTTTTTTGGGGAAAATCGCTAAAGGAGCATTCAAGAAGCTTAACATGAAAAATCCGGGATTGTTCAGGGGCGAATTTTCGAGGAAACTCAAAAAATTTGTAAGGACAATAAAGGTTGGGGGCAATTTTCCCTACATATTTTCTCATAATGTCGACAGGCTGCGATGGGAAGTACAATTGATAGATGGCGCATAAGTACCAAAAAAAGCTTTTTCTCGCTTTTTGGCACGGTAAAAAAAATTTTATCGCAAAACTGTCAATCGAAAAGTTGTTCTTCTTAAAAAAACCTACAAATCTTATACGAAAAATTATCTTGTCTGGCTTACCGTTCACGAGTTATAGTGTGACAAACCTGTCACCTGTGATTTCCCATTGTTTTTGACGAGGGCGACGTTAGTGTGGATACTTATAAATCATTACTCCAGACTAAATAAATAGTTTCTTTGTATGTAGGACTTTCAAATTATTCCTATTTATGATATATTGATATAATAAATTAATTTAGGTATAATTTAGAATGAAAGATGTTATTTTTCGACCAGTGTAATTATTATATTTATTATTCATGATTCTGTCCAAAACTATGCTGACTTTATTATCGAATGTGATTTAAGAAGGTCTTTAAAATTTAATATCAAACGAGCCGTACAAAAATGTACAAATAATTGTTGTTGGGCGTGCAACATGGAAAATACGTGTAATTGTTTATTATTTCATAGAATCTTGGCTTGGTAAAAAGAAAAAATGCTCCGTCCATGCCTATTTGTATTTTATTACAAAACCGAACAGTTTTGCGACAAAAAATTTGTTTTTGTGCCAAAAGCGAGAGAACGCTCTTTTTGGTACCTTAGCGCCATCTATCAATTGCAATATTTATCGCAGCATGTCGACCCAATGAAGAAAGTTGTAGAAAACATTGCCCCAACATTTTTTGTCCGTAAAAGTTTTCCCAAAAACCTATCTAACATTAGATTGAGTGAATCATCTCTCAGTCAGTTCATACAACTGAAAAATCCAAAAAATTTTTGAGTTTTCTCAAATACCTGCCCCTGAACGATCCCGCATTTTTTAGGTTAAGCTTTTTTAATGCTTTTCTAGTAATTTCCTTAAAAAAATGTTTTATGGTATTCTTTTCCAAAAACGGCCTTTTTTGTGACCGATTGACTGTACTATATGTCAAACTGTAGAAAATTAATGAAAAAATGTAGAAATTTGTGGAAGATTTTGGCAGCTCATATGGAGTTCGAAAAATGTTGAAAATTTTGAAAGAGTGCTACATAAGTGAGGTTCAAAACTTTGAATAATTTCGGTAGTAGGCAAGTAGCAAATGGTATTTCCCCATCTTAGAGAACAAACTGCAGGAGACTGTGCCCTTCTCTGTTGCAAAGGCAAACCGTTCAGAACTCCTTTCGTAGAACCAGACGAGTAACACTTACCATAGAAGTGATCCAGCCCAATGGTCTAATAATAATAAAATAAAAATTAGTTCAGGTAGTGCAATTGTAAAGTCGAATGACAAGATAATTAATAATATGCGACAATGTAACCATGAAGAAATAAATAGCGTGGTTGCAATGTAATAAGCAGCAGTCACCGTCTTCCGGCGATTAATTCGTGGTAAAAAGTTTTTCCCAACTTTGCAGACTCCCCTCTCGCGGATCTTAACTTTCCTGCGTCATTCTCACCGGCAGCCGTACCCCTGATGTTCGTGGCAGAAGAAACTTCTGACCCCAGAAGCACCAACTTTCCTGGCGGCAAAATAGCTGGCAACGTTACCACTTTCACACTACTGGCCTCCTAGATTCTCTACACCTCATAACGTTAATTTTCAATTATTCACTCCATCCACGATCAACCGCATTTTCATTACATTTTTCAAGCAAAAAAAAAAATTGGCTGCCTCGGAAGATATCCTTTGTAATCACCAAAAGTAGAAGAAACACAAATAACTGAAGTGAAAAAGTTGACGGGATAATTAAATTATAAGGGAAAAGTTATTATCAGCTTCGAAAGAGAATAATTGTTGAAATATGTGACTGTTTTCAGAGGAGAGAGTAAGACAGTTTTACTACTTTGGCCCTTTGGAGGGTGGCTAAATTGAAATAAGTTGGCAACAACTTGGGCAATTATGAAGATAATTGCGACATACATTATGCTAATGCAAGGCGCTCATTCATTTCAGGTTCGGGACGGCTTTTGAGACGAGAGGGCTTTATTTGGTAAGTTCAGAAAGACTCGTTCGACTGGAGATAATTCCACCCTTTATTCGCCCACCCTCCGAATGCAGCACCCACTTTTCGAGGTGACCTTGAGCAGTTATTGAGTTCAATCCTTTTCTACTTCCATTTTATTCACATTCCTGCTTCCTCACCAATCTAAGCAATATTGATTAGTTATCAATTCATTTATTATTAAATTATTATTTATTATTATCTTATTCATCGAAGTAAATATTATGTAAATAGTAACAAAATCTTAATAATCGACTTTATTTTCAATGATATGGACTATAGAAATATCATGTAAAAATATTTTATGTTTAAATAATTCGAAACACATTTGCGTGATATAATAAATATGCGTTTTGAAAGACCCCTAAGATACAAAACATGATTCTTGACGTATCTCTCTTGAAATCCCAGAAGCCATTAAAATAGAAATGGGAAATCCAGCCCTTCCAATTTCGGCATAATATTGCGATTACGATATATATAGTCACTGAGGATATTATAGCCGACGAGTGCCCCTTGCCCAGTGTACACTGTACATATATCAGAATCGCCCTTTCTCGAATTCATCCATACATTTATTCCTGCATAAGTAAGCACGCTCGTGAATATTTTTCCTACACATAATGCATATTTTAATAATGTGTGCACATTGGTGAAATCATTTTTGAAAATCGATAACATTCTAGAATTTATCTCTGACTAGAGAATAGTTGAATACGGGAAGAATAATCATGCCGGAAATGTTTTTTTTCTAAAAGAAGTAAATTATCCCATTTTTGCCTCTTGAACGTTTTACAAGCTGTACGAGAATGAAGAAGCAGGAACTGTAAACATAAGTTGAAGGAAAATAATATTTCTTCGACCAATTCCTTCTAATTGAATTTTTGGATGGGAGATTTGAATCTTTCTTCAATATTTGTATATAACTATAAATTGAAGATAATTTCAATACTTTCCGGTCAAGTTTTTCAATTTTCAGGTCAAGTAGAAGTAACAATGATTCAACAAAAAAGTCGAATTCCAAATTCAAAGAATAGTTATTTTAAACCAAACATGGAACCGTAACAATTTTAATTTAAAAATCAAGTTTTGAACCAAGCAAGAGTTTTTTACTAAAACAGAGAATATTCAACTGAAGAGGTTGAGTTTACGAACATAACAATGAACTTTCACTGTAAAAGATAAATTGTCGACGAAAATTTGAATACTCAAATTTTGAATTGGATAAAAAGGATGTTTAACTAAACAAATGGATTTTTTCCTGAAACTATGGGGTTTCCGATTGGAATAGGTTGAATTTCCAGTTTAAAATAATTAAATATAACAACAACATAAAAATTTTTCAACAAAAAAAAACTAACTTCCAACAAAAAACTAACTTTCAAACAAATTATAATATTTTCGCAATAAATCATGAAGAATCAAATGAAATCTTAAATGTTCAACTAGAGTAGTTGGATTTCAAATCAGAAAGACGATTTTTTAACTGAAATGATGAACCTTCAACTAGAATAGTTCAATTTTTGACGAAAAATTAATAAATATGAGAGTTTTCAACTGAATGAATGTTCGACTAAAATAAAAAAATTTTAACTACATAACTTGAATTGTTAACTTTTAAGAAGAATATTGACTTTCGAAGGAAAAGATAATTTTCTATCAAAAATCAATTTTTCAACAAAATATGTGAAGTTTCAATGAAATAACTGAATTTTCAACTAAAAAAAAAATGTGCGCCGTATTGTCGAATTTTGATTTAGAAAAGATCAATTTTCCACTAAGAATTAAACAGTTGAATTTTCAGTTGAAGTAATTGATTTTAAACTGAACTGATGAATTTTCAGGTATAATTACGAATCTTCAACGGGAATAGATGTATTTCAAGCAAGAAGATTAATTTTTAACTGTGTAGATCAATTTGCTACAAAAAACGCAAATTTTCCACAAAGGGCATGAATTCTGAAAGAAATAGTTTCATTTTCAAATTTGAAAATCAATATTCAACTAAATACTTGAATTTTCACCCAAAAAAGATGAATTTATTTTCAACAAAGTAGTTACAAGAGGGAACTTTAAATTCTGACCAATTTAAGGATGGAGGAACGATTTTTTGAATTCCTCACTTCGAAATCCGAATTAAAATCAGTTTCGAAAGTTTCCGTTCCATGTAAAAAATTGCCTTTTCCAAGTGAAATAATACTTGTTCACTGAAAGTTCGTGCCCTTAAATAAAATATAAAATTGTTTTCTGAATTTCTCTGTCCCAAGTCAGTTAAATGAGGAAAAGCAAATAAAACGTGATAAATCTCACAGAGTAGCCAATGTGCAAAACGTTTTTCTTACAATGGAAAAAAATAAGAATTCCTCCCCTCATGACGTTAAGATATATTTGAATATTTCGAGACTTAGATTAGAGGAACGTTACATTTTTTAAATCATATGATAAGATATATTTTTGATTCATGAAAAGGAAGTGGTCATTTCTCGTATTTTCTTTTTTTTCGTAAAATTTTTAACAGTGTAGGTTGAGTCTAGTAAATTCCCGGTTTTTGAATTGAGTTCCCGGTCATTTCCCAGTTTTCTCCCAGTCAATAAAGTTCCTGGTCCTTGTAAAACGAAGTTTAAAGAAAACAACAATGTCTGTTTCAAATTCCATATTTAGACTTTTTTGCAGCCATGCATTATAAATAATGGAAATGATCCAAAACTTTTTGATATCACTGAATTTAAATTTAATTATGTTAAATATCTCAGCAACATATTATTGTCATTCGTAGTTTTTCTTTTCTTTTCAGCTTTGAAAATGTAAAAAAAAATTATGAGCCTGGAATAATATCTTGAAAGTTTTGTCAATTTATGCTGAATTCAATTTCTTCAACTGTATACCAATTTCGTCTCTCATATTTAAATTATTCCCGTATGCTAATAGCAATGACTAAATTAGTCAATAAATGATCAAACCTACTTGGTGGTATTCTAGCACAATAATTTGACTCAACAGCCACACCTTTGATTCATACAAATTGCAAGTCATGCAAGCATTGAGGAGTTCTTGAGGATGTACTAATAGGTGAACACTCGAATTTAAGATCAGCCGATTTTCAATTGGATTCATAAAAACAGTTGAAAAGGCTCATTGATAATTTAAAAGAATTTATTCAAAGAAGCCTAAGCGTATCTAATCCAAAATGGTTGAAATTATGATAATTTTTCTATCAATTTAGTTAATTGCAAATTTTTGTTTCTTCTCACACTTCAGAAGAAAGACGCAATTTGGATTCAATTTGGGTTAACAATAGCTCATCATATTTCCTTCCAAAGATTTTTGACATATGAATGGTTTGGCGCGAATTCGACTTTTCTGCATTTTAAGAAGGCACTTGTTTCTTATTTTTTTCCATTCTTTCTTCTTCAAGTTGTGTTTAATTAAAAAAAAGGTGCCCTATAAAGAAAAAAGAACACTGATATTTGAACTAACAACACAATCCTATCCACTACTCCTCTATTTATTATTCAGTAGGAAATTGTTTAATGTGCAAAATGAATATCTGAGAGAAATTTTGGGTATTATTCATAAATGAAATATTTCAGAATTGTGCAAACTTCATGTGTAATCTGCCTATATTTAAATATTTCAATATTTAAATTTTCAAATATTCAAATATGACCCATAATGATTTGAATGAAATATTGTTCATCAATGCGGATAATTGGAAAAAATACGTAACGATTTCAGTACTTTGAATAACATAACCTAAAATGATTGAATGTACCTAATACGTTCGTTTAGTATGAAAATAGAAAAAAAATAACGAAAGCAATATGTTTCGTTTCGCTTGGGTGCCATGACATTAACTCATGTAGATTTATTACCTTATGCCCGCTTACTTCTCGATTCAGTTCGAAAGAAATTACAAAAATTCGACCCTGTAAATTATATTCTATAGATGAAATTATTATAGCAACTTTATTATTTAAAATGTGACTGAATTTCCTCGAAACTGCCAATAATTTTGGCACTAAATCTCATTGCAAATAATATCCTCAGTTAAGTTCCTTTGAGAAATTATGCATCCACGACATTAATAAACCCCAAACCCATCAAAGTACTTTGCATTGTCTCCGGAATTTCATGCCCTTCATTCGCATGCAAAGGCTCCACGCTCATTATTTGCGAAACTGTTTCATAAATTATCCCTCCTCGATGCTGTGTGTTGGATCTACAAAAGGGTTGCAGGAGGGATCGTTAATGTGGTTGGCAGGTTGATTGTACCAGGTGCGCGACACCGCCTCGAAATGATCCCGGGTGCTGGTAAAAATGGCGAAACTCTCCGGAAAACGAGAGTACCGCATGTTCGTGTAACATCTCCATAAATCCCCTCAGTGTATGGCTACGTAGGTCGTATTCGTGCGTGAGATAGTGCTTGGCTTGGGGAATGTATCAAAATCAGGCGCGAGGTTGCTTTATGGACGGGAACGCTCGTAAATACGCACTTCTGGTACTCCTACTCAGAGTATGGAACGCTCAGGACTCGAGAGAAACTGCCGGGATAGGTTAGGCGATAGAGAAAGGGCTACGAAATTGCTTCTACGGGATGCTAATAAAAGATAGAGCCTGGGAGATAGACCCAAGCGAGATAGGAACCTGCCTTGCCTAGCCCAGGTTCCATTGTTTTGCGAATCGACGCCCTTGCTTGCCAATGGAATATACACAGGAAGCCATGGTCCAGCTTACTCTTCCTTAGATTAATAATATTCCTAACGACATGCTTTACGTGCGAGTACATGCATTCAGCACTCCAGAACTTTTCATCTACACAACATGTACCCCTCTTCGACTTCCCTCTAACTTTATCAATAGATTCTGTGGCCGGAGATCTAATCGGTTATATTTGCAAGCAAACCATCTCATGTATGGTAATTAATTCCATACATTCGTAATTATTCACATGTTTTCATCGCTATCTTCAAACTTTGGGCATGGACAAACAAGATATTTGGAAAATGATTTTGCTGGAATTTGATTTTCAAATTTATGTGTAGCTAAATTATGATAGGATAAAGGTCTTTAGAAAATCGAATTGAGGTGAATATATTTTCATGTGTTTTATATACATAAATTAAACAAATCTAGGACCATACAAATGCATAAAAGTTCTTCCTCTCAAATCACCTAAATTTTCAACTCGATACCTGATTTTGTGAAATTTGATTTATTTTTTGGAAAAAACCCCCCTTCCTCCAGAAAATGAACTATTTCGCGAGGAAGATTCATCCTTTCTGGTTGGACTGAATTCTTTTCTCTCTTAGTGGATAAAATTGTTTTTCTGTTTCAATTGCATATTTTTCGTGGTCATGAGGAAATTCAATAATCTATTTTTTATTTTTATTTTTAATGAAACTAAACTATTTTATTTACAATTTGACTAGCTCTTGTTTGGTCAGTTACGTAGAAATTTCTAACAGGTTCCTGCAGGAGACTGGGTGCCCTCCTCTGTGTGCAACTTAGCCAATAATCATTCGTTTACAATAATAAAGTGTAAACTAGTTAAGCTTACCCCAGAAGGGATTGGGCTTGATGGTATAATATCAATAATAATAATAATATTAATAATAATAAAATCTCGGTTCGGGTTACATTTCTTAGGATCGTTACTTCACTCAATCGAAGAGAGGTTTCGATGCGTTTCACATCTTATATTTGAGATTCATTTATTTTTCCGCTGTTTTTTAAAATACGTATCCTAATGTTTGTTGGGAAGAGTGAAAAATTTCAATATAGAAGAATCTCAAATCACCGAAGCTGTATGAATATTCAAGGATGAGTAGCTAATTTTCGCCTGCCCTAAAATTTTATTTTGTGAAAATTGATTAATTTTTTGGAAGATATTTCCCGCTCCCCCTAGAAAATAAACCTTTTTGGTATTCCGGGAAATGGATTCATCCTTTGTGGTTGGACTTAATTTGTTCTTTTTTTAGTGGATGAATGGTTTTTATGTTGCAATTTCATATTTTTCGTGGTCACGAGGAACTTCAATTATCTATTTTTTCTTTCTCTTCTCGATACAACTAAATTATTTTGTATACATCTTGACTAGTTCTTGTTTGGTCAGTTATGTAGAAATTTTCTAACATATTCCTGCAGGAGACTGGTGCCCTCCCCATTGTGCAACTTAACCACTAATAATTCGTTCACAAAAAGAAATTGTAAATTGAACAAACTTACCCCGAAAGGTATTTGGCTTAATGGTATAATAATAAAAAAAGAGATGATGAGAAAAGATGAATAAAATGAAAATCAGTTGAGTGTAAGATGGCCTCAAGAACTTCATAATAAAATTGCTCTTGGAGGTATACAACTCATGAAGAACATAATACACAATTACACTATCTTATTTACCCATGATCAACTTTACTCATCCTTGACCTACTCCGCAAAGATTGGAAATTATACCTTACCAAGAAAACCTTTCAATCAACAGAAAATTTCTCGCGTAATATGGGGAACTAATTATGTTCTATCATACTTATATGGGTAATTCTCGGAATACAGGGAACTTTCGAAATAAGTAAATTTTTTTTTGAAATATTTTAAAAATTATTTTTTGTGATTGAAGTTAGATTCATTTCTACGTAGAAATTAAATTAATAATAACATTAATAACAATTTTATTATATCAAATAATGATGTTTGAATATTATACATTTGAGACAGTTGTTACAACCAACTTCGATACAAAATGTACAATTGTTTTTGATTTTGTGTTAATATCAATTTCCTAAATAATAAAAATTTAACATCAACAGTTTCTGATTATTTTTAAAAAATAATACTGACATCTATATAACAAAGGATTTCAAAAATTAATTCTTTCTCTACTGATATATATTTTTATATTTTACTAAATTGATAAATAAACATCATTTCTATTAAACAAAGTTTTCACGGAACACAGTTTTCATAAAACATAATCGGCACGAAAAATTCGAAGGGTACACTTTTAATCAGATTCATAAGTAAGATTTCCACAAAGCGTGTATAATAATAAACATTTATGTTTTCACTGAGAAGAATATTTTCCGGTTTTAATATGAAAATCATATTGTTTGTTTATTTCGGTGGTTTCATGACTAAAATAAAATAATTCATCAAAATAACTCCGTTCACATTACTTTTCTGCCAAAGTTTTTCGATTACGTCAATGGAGCTTACGTCGATGGAAAATACCATAAAAATTATTTCCGATGATTTAGAGTAGCATGGATTGAAAAATCCTTTTGCGATTTATTTTCCCCCGTTCTAGTATACATTTTGAAACTTTAATCAATAGATTCTGTTGATAAATATAGAATTAATTGTCAATTACGTCGATGGATACTGATAAGAATACGCATACAAAAAAGTATTCTTAGTTGTCAGATGATTCCTGTTTACGTTTCGACGTAACCACAACAATATTTCCGTGGACATTTATACTTTCGTGCATTTGTTGTAAATATTGTATTAAAATTGATACGTTTATGATAAAAAATGCAATTCTTCATTCAAACTGAATCAAACTTTAAGATGGTCAAGAATACATTTTCAAATTACTCCATTATTTATTTTCTACTTGCTTTCGAAATATGCTTCAGGCATTTATAAACATATCTTACGGCCATGTGATACTTTAGCGAATGATCAATCAGGTTCAATTCTTCCCATTTTTTTCCACAATAATTTAAATTTTAAGAAAGTTAATTCGGAGAAGCATAAAAATAGGTTAACGGATGTCCCGGAACTCTTTTTTCCGAAAATTGACAACAAAAATTTAATTATGCTTGATTGAGAAAAAAGTAGCCACGATTTTGAGGTTACAGTCGGTTTTCCATAAGTTATGCAAAGAGGGCGTAGTAACCAGCATGCAATTTTCAATTTCGCACCAAATTCGTATTTTTCATGACATAAACTGTTTGATTCGCCTACGAACAAGCATGTATCTGAGCCATTTGTTTTCATGCTCCTCCGCTGGTCCTAAATTTTTGGCCACAAATATGATGCACTTTAGGAGTAAAGTTGTGGGGAGTTGTAACATACATAACCTCAAAATACACGTACTTTAACCAAATTTAGAAAAATGAAACTTTTTTCGATTATGCAACAAAAGAAGAGTTCGAGGACGTCCGTTAGCATGTGCTTTATAATTTCTCCAGTTTTTGAGACTAAATCCTATAAGATCCTATAAGGATCACATGGCCTTGAAGCCATTTTTTGGGCACATAATATTCTTTCACTGTGAGTCATGAAATTTAATATGATTTTCACTAAAGGACTTGTTGTCAGGTACTAAAATTAAGATCCTTACAAAGTTTGACACCAATGCAACGAATAGTTTTAGTAAAATAACCCTTGGGCACGAATGTGCTCTGCAGAAAAAAGCTTTTTAGAATCGAAGAAATATCGTATAACTCTATTTCTGAAGAAATAAATCCTTATTTGTACAAAATACATTTCATTGGTTCAAATTGTTCCTGAACCAAATTGATTTTTGAATTGTTGACCATATACGTAAATATGGAGTGAACGAAATATCTTTCGTATCTTTTGATAAGTTTTCACAGAGGTTTATCACCTTGGAAAGGAGGCTTTATGCGTGAACATAAAATCAAATTTTCCGTGAGGAAGACAATTCGCAAAGTGACCGATAAGTCATTTCGAAGGTACGTATATTCGCGAGATAATAATAAAGACGCCTTTCTCACGGAAGGTTGTTCTATTTCGTACGAGCATAGGACGATTATCCGCGAACCTCACTCGTCTTGAAACTATGATAACGCTTCAGTCTGAAACATTTCCTCGTTCTCTGCTGATTCACTGGGGAGCAAGAAATTCCCGTGGATGCAATAGAAACAGCTACGATCTTTGCCTAGCACCTGGGAAAGGTATGGAGATTGATGCTAGACACTTCACAAACACGGAATCAGATCGAAATCGCGTACAGATAATGAAAATGGTTATTGGTTAGAGCTCAATCTTAGTTATAAACAATCGAGAACGATATTGAAATCATGTATATTTTCGACTTTTTTCTATGGAAGGTTTCTCGTAAAAACCGCAGATAACCATTTCACAACTTTTATTGAGTAAGCCGACCTACCCAAGCGTGCGAATCCCAATTATTAGGAACAACTTTTCGCGTTTTCCGTATGAACATTGAAACTTCTTCAAAACACGCTTTAGCAAATCTTGTGTTTTGCCAGTTATTATAAATTTCTATGTCCTTTCCTAATCTCGATATTCAAAAAGGATTCGGAAAAGAGTGATTGTAATTTGAATTCGACAACAGAATAATATGTTTCTGAATGGTGTGAAAATCTTGGGATTTTGTGGGACAAGCCCTGGCTCACTGTCAAATTGGGCTTGGGCCAACAAAAAGGTACCTAGTTAAACCAGAAACAAAGGAAAAAAGGGGCAAAGTAAGGCGGACTCGAACGAAGCGTGAAAGCTACTATGAAGGCGTCAGACCGCACGGAATTTCCTACGCTTGATGCCGGACACGAGGCTTAATTGCACCGACCCGTAATGTAAATATGCCGCGTCAGTTAACCGTGCTGTCCACACACAACACACATTGAGGGAACGCATGTACACACTCACAAAGATGGAACACTCTGGCTACTCTGTCACTCATGGTAATGTCTGTGTGTCATCGCTCACTGCCGCATCAAGTCCACACTACAAAGAATCCTTGCTCTCCGCTCCTCAGCAAAAATATATTCGCAATACGCATGGTACCGGTCTGCATTACTAGAACGGATGTGTGACTAAGAAAAGATTTCACTGATAAGGCTTATTCTATATTTGAAAGGGGAAAAAGGTTAGATCCTATTTGATAAGATGGAACGGTACGATCTTTCGAGTACAATCTTATTTTGGAAACACAAAACAGTAGTCTGATTATTTGTGTTACAGTTTATTGCTTATATTTTTGAAATATAATTTTTTGTCTTAAAATAAGAATGCTTCAAGTGTCTGACTGTAACATTGACATAGCTGTGTTCTCATTATCCGATGCAACATTTTTGTTGCAACTGAGAGCAACATTGAATGGATGTACTTTAGATGATCCACGTTTTTCTGTGGCAAAGTGCACAGGAAAGAGTCTAGTTTTCATAACGACTTGTTATTGTTACAGCTTAATTTAAGCCCGAGTGAGACTAACAGATTGATTCAATTTCATTTTTTGTCTCAGACAAGACATATTTTCTTGGTGAAAAATTTATATTTTGTTACTGATTTCTATTACATGTGATCGTTAATTTCTATTGTGAGAAACAATATTCCATTCCAACAAAAATGATAAAGTTATGGGGGGGGGGATTTAAAGTATGTGAAATATTCCAAACTTATTTATGCCGCTGAAAGGTCTAATAACTGTCTTTCTAGGAAGAAAATAACAAAAAATATCTTTTTTACTCGGAAAAATGAAGAATTGAATGAAGTAGTCACAAAGGCGTAAAATAATAAACGAAAAGAAAATAAAATCAGGATACAACACTTTCAATTCAGAGAATTTGAATTAACAAATTAGTTTTTAACAATGCATTTTCAATATGACACCATAAACAATTCAATATTTCAGATTGAAAAATTGAAAATGGTTTCATTTCTCATATGAATTGATACAAATGAATTGGATTCTTCAATTAAAAGACATTGGAATCGAAGATGTCCATCATTGAGGTAATATGACACGAAGACACAGGTCCCAAAACGAAATTCGAATATACATTCCAGATTGTCAGTATTATCATTGAAGATATCGTTTGGAAGGTAAAATATTATTTTTTGTGCAAAAATTTGGAAAGTTCAAAGATGATAAGTAAATTAAAACAAATTAGGCACATTTTCATTCTAGATATGAATTGTTCAATAACTGAAATGAGAAATATAATCATCTGAAAAAATCACAAAAAAGGAGTAAATTAATTTGATAGTGGTCCATTGATTTCCAAAAACTGAATGAGGTTAATTTGTACAGAATACTGAATACAGAATATTCTAGTTATTTTTGTTTAGTTTCGAACCTCTTAGTACAGTCAATCTATCAAATTTTTTGGAAAAAATACCTTGAAATATTTTTTTGCGGAAATCGCTAGGAGAGCATTCAAAAAGCTTAGCCTGAAAAATGCAGGATCGTTCAGGGGCGGGTTTTTGAGAAAACATTAAAATTTTTTGGAATTGATACATCTCGGAAACGGTAGGTAATTGGGAAAATGTGTAACAACAAGAAACTTTGGGGGCAATGTTTTCTACAAGTTTTTTATTTGGGGTGACATGCTGCGATGAAAAGTGCAATTAATATATGGCGCTGAAGTACCGAAACAATAATTTTCTGGCTTTTAGGCTTAAAACAAATTTTTTATCGCAAAACTTTTACTGAGAAAGTTGTTTGCTTTAAAAAAACGTACAAAATTAAAATTAAAATTTTTCTTGTCTGTCTTACCGTTCACTAGTTATAGCGTGACAAACCTGTCACCGTAGATTTTCCATTGTTACCATCGAGGGCGACGTTAGTGTAGGTTCATAATAAATCATTACTTCAGACTGAATAAATTAGTATTGAACGTGATTTCAGAAGTTTTCTAAAAATTTCTATGGAACGAGCTGTAAAACAATTTCGCTATGTAATAATTGTTGTTGAGCGTGCAACATGGGGAATACGATTTTTTTGGTACTTGAGTGCCATCTATCAATCACACTTTTCATTGCGGCATGTCGACCAGATAAAAAAAGTCGTAGAAAACATTGCCTCCAACATTTTTTATCTGTACAAATTTTTCCAAAAACCTACCATTTCCGAGATATATCAATTCAAAAAACTTTTTGAGTTTTCGCAAAAACTCGCCCCTGAACGATCCCGAATTTTCCAGGTTAATCTTTCGAACGCTCTCCCAGAGATTTCCGCAAAAAAAATTTTATGGTATTTTTGTCCAAAATCTGTCTTTTTTGAGACAGATTGACTATACTATCTGGACTATCCAAATAATTTTCTCCAACGTAATTTTGGAGGATATCACTATGAGATTAGTGAAATATGAAAGTGTCCACAGATTGATTTTTGAAAGATCTTATTGGATATTTTTTTTTGAACGAATTTTTTGTTTGTTAAAAAAAAACACTGCGTTCTGTATCATGAATCGAAAGGATTTTTCAGTCAATAAAATTGGAAGCGTGAAAGTTGGTGTTTAGACAGCATAGGTGCAAAACCCTCAAATCGAAATGGACAAATGAGAGGTGGCAGATCATAAAAAGGTCAAGGAACAAAATGGGAATTTTACAGGAGAGAAAAAGAAATCTATGAAATTGAATTCACAATTGAAACAAAAAACGAAAACAAAAATGCTCTTTTCGTTTTTTGTTCTATTGCTTCAACGTTATGCTCTTTTGCTGACGTATTTTTGAACCGATAGCAAAAATTTTCGATTGCAAATAATTCAGGAGTTACGAGACAATGTAGTACTAAGTTGCCAGAATCGGTTTGACTTTTTTTACACGGTCCAAGTAGAATTTGGACAGTCATCAAAAATTGAATAATCAATTTTAAAAAACCGAAAATTTGTTCCAAAGATGTTGAGTTGTTGCATACAATTTCCATCTCAAAAGTAAGAAAAATGTATGCTACCGAAATATGAGTATGCTTAACACTGTGAAGGAAATTTTGATATTTTTTCTTTGATACATGGAATGATTTCAATAAATGACTACACAGTTCCATAACCAAGAATCCAGATTTTTTAATCCCTTCAAGACTATGTGTATTGGATTTTATGAGAATTTTCTATGCAAAAAAAAAGTTTTCGGAAAAATGTCCTTCATCTTTTTAGGATGTGCCACCCTTCGAATCTTAAGCACTCCAGAATTAAAATAAAATTATTCGTTTCGAGATTCTAGGACCTTGAAGAAATTATTATTCCAGGATCTTAAGCAATCCTCAATGCTTTTATACTGTCAGATTTATTCATGGTAACTTGGGTCAACAGGACTATTATTTAATCTCTAATGATGACTCCTAATGCCACCTGGTGTAACTTCAGGTATATAAGGTCATATGACCAGATTCAATATCACCCAATTCCATCTGATATTGTATCACCTCGGACTATTATCCTAAACCACCTAAATCTTCATTACCGTATCCAAAATGATCCCAAAACTAATTATTCATGCTTTGAAAATAAACCTAGAGGCACCATTATAATCCAAAGCTGGTCTCAAAATGTAGCTATCTGCTAAATAAAGAGGATCAGTCGTGCATTCTTCTATAGTTTATTAAAGCATCCCTTTTTGTCTCTTTGAAGTTCGATGATTAGCGCACGACGCGAAAGCAGAAAAGGAACTTCCAGAATATATTGACATTGAGTTAATAACTAAACACAAGACCATAATCCCGAGGTACTTGCAGCGAAGGATTCGGAGGTATCTGTTTACCGATGTGAAAGCAAGCATTAATAGGGAATATAGTGTCGGTGTATGCTCACGGATTATCTTATTCTTGGTCAGTTCTACGGTCACTAACTTTGCAAACGCCAATCCCACTGGGAGTTAGACTTACTCCTTACACAAACATAAGATAAGCTTGGATGAAAATTTTGACAGGGAAGCAGCAGTACTCTAGTTGTGTGCTATATGTCATCTAGTCTTCTAGGTTTCAATCTTGCACTTTATTTTCTAAGATACGAGTTCATTCCTGAGGCCTCTTGTAGGCGTAAGGCAATATACGACCAAATGAAAGTATGTAATACAAGACCTTGAGCGATCAGCGCTAATGCAAGTCATCTTTAATGCCAACGAACTCACATCTTCTTTGACCCTCCTTAGTGTTGTTTGAAGGATGAACGATCGGCGCTAATGGGAGTCTCGTTTCCGAGACGTACAGTTAGTATCATCCCTTCCTGCTGCGTTCTTAGGGTGATATTGCCATTTATATACTAAAACAGAGTCGTAGGAAAGCTTCGGTAGGTGGATACCGGATAGGTAGTTGAGTTTGTTTGTCGAGCAAACGTTTGCGAACGACACCGCCGGACACTGGTGCCTAGTTCGCTCTGTTCTTTGGTACCTACAAGGCTGTCCGAACCACTGGAGGCGGTGGTAGGGCAGGGGATTAAATACCATCTCCCATGATGAACAGTGGTGGTCAAATAACTTTGCCAAGTAACTCTGCATGGCGATATTAACACCGCTCGGTCCCTTTGGACTTCAGAACCCACGACTCGAAATTGCTACTACGACTTCCTGCGTCGTTATATCCTCTCCTGTTTGTGCAAGTCTAAGACAAGCTACTACCTAATTCCTCTAATTCTCAAGCTCAAGTAGTTGCTAGCGCGTTTCGTCTCTGAGAAAATACGAATGGAAAAATTCTTTCTGGAATAGATAAATAATGAATTTCTGGAGCCATCGCTCGGTTTTCTCGCGGTGAAAACATTTGCTTAAGGATAAGAAGGACGAACGTTCTGACACCAGTGTCCCCACAAGTTGAGATTCCTCTGTGCATGTATGGTCGAGAGGTGCGAGTCGTAGAGCAGTGAGGAATGGCCAGGTCGAGCAAGCCTTTAGCCTGGCTTAGCATGTACTAGGCACACCATCCCTTATTCGTACATGTTGGGGCCAAGTTATACCCGCAAACAGTCGTACGTTAGTGCCCGCTGGAGTCCTGCAGGATTTATAAGGGAAGGCAAGCTTGCAGGAGACTATATAGAGCCTTCGTCTCCTGATGGTTGGAACTGGGAGATAGATCAAGAGAGATTACATGTGAAAGAGAGGGATAAACACTCTTGTTGAGGATGAGTGGAGAAGGAGAGAAAGCGAGGAGCACTGAGGTATGCCAAACAGGGTGACTTGTAAAGGGTTCACAAAATGTGGAGAGTAAAGCGGGAGAAAGCAGATTGACGGAGTGGCCAGTTCGTTAAACTCAGCGCATAATGCAGTAACTAAGAGTAATTAGCTCCGAAACTAGATGACGGAATTCACTGGAGTAGGCGCTTTGACAAAATAGCATCACCACCACGACAATAGTACTACTACTACCTACAGGAATTGGGTGTTTGAAACAGGTGGCAGTTGGATAGGTTTCTGAACTAAGATATACATAATTTGTAAAGTCAATCAGGAATCAAAGGATAACAAAATCACAACTCTTGTAAATGTAACAAAGCTTTAAGGATGACATGAGACCCGATTATATATAGATATTGTGAATGTCCACTCTATCACTTTTTAGGAGATATCAACACTTGGGGCCAAAACTTGAAACTAATCAACCTGAATCTCAAAGTTATATTTTGTAGAGGACATCCCCTCAAAGTTGAACCCTTAACGAGCAATTCGTAGAAGCTCGGATGTTCGAGGACAAGTCTAAACTCGGTTCCTGGGCCTCGAAGAGTTTAGTCTGGTACGTGAGCACGTCGCCAGGAGGTGGAGGATCCGAGACACGGGGGTGAGTTTAGGGATTGGGGAGAGCAGAGCCAGTGGTCAGCACACTTGTCCGACCCTACTTCGCTAACTAGTTTAATGATATATGTTGAGCTACAAGCGCCTTGATTAATCGTTAACTAATGTTGGACCTTGCAGTGCACCACTGCGGAGGAACGGAGTTGGGAGGAGAGGAGAGAAGAGAAAGGAGAGTTAGAGGAGCGAGCCTTCGTCCTCGAAAGCCGCAACGCCCTTACCCTCAACGAATCTGCGTCCTCCAAGTCAACTGTAGCCAAACAGAAATCTAATCTCCACGTATAATTTGATTTATGATCCCCGGCCGGATCTAGACCCAAGGAAGGAAAAACCGAGACATCCAAGTCGTCGATGCAATTTGTCACGAGTCTACAATGTCCAGCGACCTTAAAACTCATATGTAAATGTATCCCCTGACAAAAGAGAAGACCAGAAGGGGAGTCACGTGGGTCCAAATTGAATTAAAGAGCTCCCTTTCAACATTCGTGTACTTATAATTTATGGAAGACGTTTTCCTAGAAATGGAACCTAATGAAACATAATGCTGATAAAGTGAAGATGAAATAAGTCAAGAGATTGAATCGGGGTGTAATGTAGTGAGGTGCTGGTATTATGGAGTAGATGAAATAGAGACAGTGGGGAAAGGAAGGATTAGGGGATGGATGAGAGGGACGGTACAAGGTGGTAGAAGCGAGGGCCAGTTTCGAGGGGTCGGGGTTGCTCAGAGATGCAAGACACCGTGAAATTACCACCAGAGTCTCTCATCCCCGGGAGGTTGGGATGGGTGGTAGAACGGACTCTGTCCACTCCGAGGACCAACGTCGGCTGGTGGGTATTTGTCTTGTCTCCTTGTTTATGAGATTCAACATTGTTATTTGGCACCGTTAGGGAGTTGTTCCTTGCTGTCTTCCTCATTCAAAATCTCTTTCTCACTCTCTGCGGGACACCTTGTTTCACGGAGTTTCCTACTTTAAAAGGCCACGTCGGCAGGCACAGACGTATCTCACACTAGCTGGTAATGCCACGTCATGGTCAAGCATGATGCCAGACCTGCTTCTGATGCTGAAAATTAAACGATCTTGGGTACAACGACCTACCTCCAATAATTAAAAATCATTTACGATATTTGGAGATTGTGCAAGCATTTCTATAAAGACTAGGTTTCGCGAACTGGTCCACAATTTGTTCCACGCTGTGTTTTGATGAAGGCGATTCTTATTTAGGCTATTCTCCCTAATTCTTGTTTGAGGATATACATATGTACATATTATTTGGGATTAGAAACAACAAAGAATCTATGAGCTATTTTAGATGTTCCTTTTCTGGTTGAACCTTGTTGTCCGTTTAATTTATTCACCAGATTCGAGGAAGCTTATCGTGAATGTAACAAGCTCTTGATTGTGAGATCCGAACATCCTCCTGGTTTGGACAATGGCATCGTGCACAAGGATATGCGTTCAGGCGCATCGCAATTATGCTTCAGCACCGCTTAACGTTTCTGGAAGTAAAACATACGAGGCCTCAAATCAGCTGAGATAATATTATCTCACGAGCAGCTCTGCATTAATATTCGAGTTTCCAGTGGTAGCAATTACGACAATTTTCTAACTTAATTATGTTTTCTAGAGTCAAGTCGATGGAAGTTTGATAAAGAGATTCTGGGTTCATAACCTGTTGAACTTTGAGTATTATGTTCTATGATTACCGTCAATTGATTGAATCAATTAGGTCTTCTTCGATTACTTTCGCTGGATCGCATATTCTTATTTTAATTTTGATCCAAATATTCGGTGAATCGTTTGGCTCTCAAAATTCAGAAAGGACATTAATTGCAGTTGTCTGACATCTGATTTTGGCGTGACATATCGTATCAGCGAAGGGAGAAAGCAGAATAAAGACACGAGGCAGTGAAATCACGCTTAAAGGGTACACACATTGGCAGCTTGGTGATTAATTGTGAGAAAAAAACGCGGGAAAAAAGAAGAGTGTAAACGTCGTTCGAACGAACATCATCAGGGCGAAGGGTTATCTAGATGAGTTGTCAAGCGGCAACCCATAGATCGTTGGCAACCACATATAATGTTCGAAGTCAATATATACTGTCAGCTGCCTTTTCCGAAATTGACAGATTTTCAATTTAATCAAGTTTCAATCTAATGGAAAAAATACCCGATCTATTGATATATGAATCGCGATGCATAGATAACCAGAGCGATGCACATACAGAGAAAGAAAAAGTAGAAAATTGTAGCTGGAAAGGGGTTAGAGGAGTGAGAGAGTAGATTGAAATAATTCTTTTATGTTTAACGCTACAAAGAGGCGGTCGACGAGATTGTACGAGCAGTACGTCGAACCCAGGAATTAAACTATTGATAAACATTTGATCACTCGCAAATATCGATCAGGCCTCTTTCTCACAAAAGCATTCAGAAAAAAATAATATTCTGTAGCTTTGAACACGCGTTTTTCTGAATTTTTTACAATTTTCTGTTTAGAAGATTGACAATTTCTATTTTTTTATCTGCCTAACCTCACTTTTCCTATTTGCCTGAACCCCACCTCCTCTGCACAATAAAAACTACTTTTTGTTTCCCCAACTCACCTCCCGCATCCTTACTCACCTCCCAAGCTTCACTCTCACACTCCACCCACACTTCCAACACAAATTCCGTAAAACTCTTTCACCAGCTGTCAGCCAACACACTCTACTAACATATGCTGAACAAAATTAGCTTCCTAATTTTTCTTCGTAAGAATTTAAAAAAGAAGACCAACAACGAACTTAGAATGTATAAATATTAGTGAGTTTATATAATATTCAAAATAATAAGATATCGAAGACCTCCATATACGAGATATAAGCGAATCCAGAATTTGTGCAGAAAACTTTCTGAAAATAGTACAAGTGTAATTGAAAAATTTTTTTAAAGCTTCAGAAATTTCTGTCATTTAATTAAGTATCTTTCCAGATGTTCAGCGTTTAAAAGAAAGATCATTGACGTCAGATTTATTAAAATGATGTAATTCCGTTGATTCAGTTCTTGTTCTCGAATATAATCTTAGACTTAGATCTGGAAACGAACTTCGAACATTATATTCCTTTCCGATAAAATTCTATAGGTGCAGGGATTCGAACCTTTAACAGACGAAATTTTGGAGGATCTCCAATTTGAACAAAATAAATAGATTTGAAAAAAATACTCTAATTTTAAAACAAAAAAATATCATTTTTTTACCAAACTTAAACTTACAATAATAAAAATCAATTTACAACAACAAAAAAACAACAGATTTTCAACAAAATAGTTTAGTTTTCAACGAATGTGATGAAATTTCAAATAACATTCTGAATCTTCAACCAGAACAGTTAAACTTCAAAAATATGACATAAAGTTTCACCTAGAAAGACAAATATTTTTTACTGGAGCACATCAATTTCCAACCATGAAGGTGAATATTCCACAAGAAGATTGATTTTGAAATAGAAAGAATCATTTTCTAAGAAGAAATATAATGTTTTAACCAAATAGTCGAATTTCAAAGTAGAAAAATAATTATTTTCAACTAAAAATGGAACAGTCACATCTTTAGTTAAAACAATAAAAACAAATTTTAACCAAGCATAAGCATCTTATACTAAAAAAAAAAGAATCTTTAACTGAAAGAGTTGAGTTTCCAAACACATAAATCGACTTTTACTGAAAAAGATAAATTGGCAACCAAAATTTGCTCACTCGAAGTTTAAATTAAAAAAATGGATGTTTAACTGAACAAATTGGTTTTTCAACTGAAACTATGGAATCGTCAATTGAAATAGGTTAATCTTTCAGTTAAAAAAAATTAATAATAACAAAAGAAACTGACTTTCAACAAACAAAAACGAACTGTCAAACTAATTATTACATTTTTACACAAAATGATGAAGAAATAAATCAAATTGTAAATTTTTAGCTGAGGTAGTAGCATTTTAAACCAGAAAGACGAATTTTTAACTGAAATTATGAACATTTACCTGGAATAGTTCAATTTTTGACGAAAAATTAATTTCTAACCAAAAAATAAAATTTTTGAACAAAATGGTTGAAATTTGAACCATAATAATAAACATTTTGAAACAAAAATGGAATGGTGACAATTTTGGTTCCAAAATTTAATCTTAAACCAAACATAAGAGTTTTTTCCTTGATGAATGTTCGACTAAAATGAAAAAGTTTTGACTGTACAACTTGAATTGTCAACCGTAAAGAAGAATTTTTGAAGAAGAATATTAACATCCAAAGAAAAAGATAATTTTCTAAGAAAAATTTATTTTTCAACAAAATATGTGAAGTTTCAACGAAATAATTAAATTTCCAATTAAAAAGACAAACTGTCACCGAATTGTCGAATTTTGAATTAGAAAAGATCAAGTTTCCACTTAAAATAAAACAATTTAATTTCAGTTTAAGAAATCGATTTCCAACCAAACTGATGAATTCTCAGGTAAAATGATGAATCTCCAAATGAATAGATTTATTTTAAGCAAAAAATGTATTTTTGACGATAAAGATTAGTTTTCTACAAAAAATGCCAATGTTCGACGAAGCACATGAAGTTTCGGATTTCGAATCAAAATATTGCATCCTTGAAAAAAAATTAATTTTCAACAAACAAATTTAAATTTCAAACAGGTGATTGATTTTCCAACTCAAAAAGGATGAATTTGCAATGAATAATGTAAATAAGTTTTTTATCATAATTCAGAAATATTTCTTCTTCGGAATACTACTTTTACTCTAAAGACTGCTTGAAGTACTTTCTTTATTTAAAATTAAGTAGAGGGACCTTTGAAACTGTGACGAATTTCGAATTGGAGGAACCATTTATCAAAATTCTTCTGAATCTGAATTAAAATTAGTTTAAAAAGTTTCCGTTCCATATAGAAAATTCCTTATTCCAAGTGAAATTTTACTTCTTCACTGAAACTCGCTGCCCTAAAGTGAAAACTACAATTATTTTCTGAAATTTCCAGTCCCAAGACAGATAAATGAGGAAGATCAAATAAAATGTGATAAATTCATTTTTTCGAAAAAATGAAGAAAATCATTCTTTTTGTAGATTTGGGATATCATCCATTTGATTATCAAATTTGAGTCAGATAAAAAAGTTTCACAGAACAACAAATTCGCAAAACGTTTTTCTCATGATGGAAAAAAATTCTCCCTCTCATGACTTATAAATACATTCATATATTTTGATAATCAGATCGAAGGAACGTTTCATTCTTTAGATCAGGGGTGTCCAACGCAAGGTTGGCCCGCTTCTCCTTTCTTCCCCTTCTCCGAGCGCTTCATCGAGAATTCTCTTCTCTTTCACCGCATGAACGCATCCAAGGTGGTAAGAGAGGACACCTCTGCTCCAGATCAAATGATAAGATCTCTTTC
>WSXT02000015.1:1929992-1941479 GCA_011762715.2 Neuroterus valhalla
TACCTTATTGTTGCTTACACCCCCCGTCATTATGACGAAAGTAAACAAAAGTTAAATGAGATGCGATAAAGTAACTGGATTCCTTATAACTTATAAGGTCGATGGGCCCTCGAGCACTGAGGACCCGTCAGTAGATGTGATCCGAATCGCAACTACCAACGACCAATAATAATCGCAATTGTGAAATCCGATCCATTTGCAATTTAGAAGCTGAAATGAGCCTCCGAGGTAATGAGATTCCAGTGTTAGAGAGCTGGTTTGCACGCCTCGATCGTTTGCCTTCAATCACTTCTTGACAGATGCACTTACGGGTGGGACTACGGCCCATCAAGTTGGAATGCGCCTTCGGGCTGCCTTCGGCCATCGCGGTTGGTCGAGCCTGGTAGCTGCCAGTCGACTTCAACTTCCCTTCGCGCCAACTTTTGATTGACAGTGACAAACGGAATATGTCCTAATTCACCGTGAGTCTAAATTGCTTTTCTATCCCCGGAAAATGAACTATTTTCTTATTATAGACAAATCTGATGTCAATTCTTTCACTGAGAAATCAAAATGCTGATTTGGCTGGCAAGTTAAAAAATACTTGTTGCAAATGACAAGAGCATTGGAATAAATTTTTATCAGAAATGCAAACAATAATTGACTGCAGATTATTGAAAGTTACAATATTCGAGAAAATGTAATTACACTTGTCATCGACGGATCTCGCGAGATCGTGAGCGAGGCTGTAAGAGCTATAATAAACGTGAATTGCGAAATCACTCTGCGGTTGCACCTTTGTGATTCTTTGTAAATTGTCTTTCCAGATATTTATTATACCCACAAGTATCTCGTAATTAGAAAAAATTCCCAACGAACATCGGCCAGTTACTTGAGAATTCTGCAATTGGAAGCAGATATTACAATTTATAGTGTTATCAAACGAGTTCTAGTATTTATCGTTTGTGGACGTTTGCCCGATATTTCATTCGATTACGCGCTCCTGGAAATTTATCTCGTGACCAAAATAGTACATGGTTTGATAAGCAGTCATGTTTATCTGTATCGTTAAAATTATAATTTTAGAAATCATTAGTCAACCATTGGAAAGTCTGTTTAACGCAATGGAAAATGTAATTCTCTACTAGGGACAAAAGGACCAATTACTGACTCGTTTCTAGTCTGCGCCAATTAAGAAAGTTTCAAACTAATCAATAAGTAGATACTCGATTACCTTAATCAATTAAAACCAATCGCAATACAAATATTATCTTGAGTTCTATTAAAATATTAGAAATGTAGACTTTTGACTAAAGTATAGATACGAGAATAAGAAATTTGCAGCAGTAGAATTTTACCAGGATTTTCATTCAACGATGTAATGAAGATAATCTTGAGAAAAGATTACTTGGCAAAAATTAATTTTTCTTTGGTGGAAACTAAAGCCCTAGAGAAATCGCAATCATCGGATGGCGCCTCTAGGATGCTTGGACACTAGTCCGATGTGCAAGCAACGCTCAGACAGAAGCTGACAGTGGTCCTCAAAGGTGGTGGATGCATAAGCTACGTGCAAACAGATTTCATTCCAAGTCTCCTATACTTAGTACGTGCTCTACAGGATCTGACGTTCTGACCGAAGATTTTTCACTCATCAGATTTAGAGAAAAATACTCTAGTTCGCAAACTTCAGAGGCGCCAACAGTTCTATCGAAAATTCTTTACATTTCCATTTTGGTGTCATTCTTTCCAAAAGAAAAAAATATATCAGCAGTAGTGAAAGAGTTCAGGATTGGAAAAAGTCAGGTTTTAGAACACCAATGAAATGAATGATCATTATGGTTTGGAAGTTTCGAGTGACTCAATTGAATTTAACAGAAGAAAGTCAGTTGGCAGGAGCCGCATAAAAATACCTCTCGCTTGAAGTCATCACTAATGTGACGCGGGATTCTCCCTTCTTAGTCAACGTTGTCTCAAGACCCGAAAGAGCGTATGCTCATTCTATTCCCGGATCTAGACTACGGACATGATTAATTTCAATTGCACACAAGCCTCAAGCAACACACAAACGTTAAAAAACAAATTTAATGCTATTTTAAAAGATCAGTTTGAAAACTATTTTCTTTGTCTATTGCATGCTGAAATCATCCGAGACCATAAGATCACAAGTTTTGATCTCTGAAAAAAAAACAAAATGTTTGACAGATACTATCAACGGTTCAGGATCTTGATTATTGTGCAACATTTGAAGCTAAAATAAAGCAGTCATTGACCCCCCATCCATCGTGGGAGTAGTTCGACACGCTTTGTTTTGTGAGTTAATCATATACAGGTCAGATGGAGAAAGAAAGAAATTATATCAGAAGGAGACACGACTATGGACCGATTTAGGTTGAGCATAGCGAGGCGATCGCTTAACCAGGCAATTGATTATTATTGCCACACAAAACCAAACTTAACTATACCGGAGCGTCTGATTATGATAGGGCCGTTGCACTTTCGTGATATTATACTTTGTCCCGGGTGTTAAATCGTTGAGATTAATTCACTAAAGCATTGTTGGATTACAATGAGCCGCTATCTCTATGTCCACAATTAAATAATGAGAGGCACTTGTATTCTATATCATGTATATTTTTCCCACTATTCCTAGGTAAGTAGGGAAGTCTCCAGTACTGATCATCTTAAAGATGTCAGTTGAGTGTCACATCAAAATTATAGAAGACAAAATATAATTTACAACGTCTGGTACTCAAAGACAGTAACTGCATCAGTGATTTAGACATATCCTCGAACAGCGTGACTGTGGTCCTTGCCTTTTGGAAAAGGCTCTTGTTTCACGCTTAGGTCTACATGGGATGCAACGGGATTACTCGAGCGTCAGGGGCTCTTATGGCCAAAAATTAAATAATTAAAAGTAATGAAGTGATGATGTGGTTCAACAGGTTTGAACTTACCTCGCTTTTTAAGTTGAGTGGAACATCGCAGGGGTTGTCCATCTCGAGTTCCGTCTTGACCTGATGCGAAAGCATGCTGTGACTGTGCCTGGGTGGGACCGCGGTAGCCAGCATGTTGGAATGCTGTCGATGCTGAAGATGTGACTGAAGAAAAGGTTGGTGCTGATAGGGTGATGACAGCTGAGTATTTAGAATACGGAGGTCAGCTGGGGGTGAAGCTGGTGCAGCGGTACTGCTCTGTTCCTCCTCGGCCGAGCCCTCCGCCATGTCAGCCTCGCATCCCGATGACTCACAGTCTGAAATTATCAATTTCAATCTTCAATTAGGAAGCTATTGCCATAAAAGGTACTCATTTTTCTTCCAGGATTTCTACACATAACTTGAAGATCTAGCAGGTCTAGCTGCCTACATTTAAGGGTTAATTATGAGACATAATTCTAGATAGATAAGCTGACCATCTCTGTAGGATCCAATGAGTTTGCAAGAAGGGTTATCTACAAGATTTTATAGATATGACTATACAAGTTTAGGTTCTCTTGCGTGTTTCATGATTTGGCTGTTGAATCCTGTCACAAAAAAAATCCTTTGTTTCCATGTTCTACATTTCATGCTTCATACCCCATACTATGTATTTTGAGGGTTCCTAATTTATTTGAAGATAATGTTTCCCGACTGCTTCTGATTATACTACAGATGTCATGACAAGACTTCTGGAATGCCCATATTTATGAAGTCTGTCCTAATTTTGTTTAGATTGAGATAAACATGATCATAACAATTCTTCGATATTGATCTTAAGATTTGACAAGTGCAGGAGACCTTGGTAATATCCACAAGATTCCTTGATATCTTTTTCTATCCTCCCCATTGGATCCATTACTACTATGATCTACAATTCAATTATTTGGAAGATTCAAAACACCTCGGTTGCCTTTTAAAAAACTAAACTGTCGCTTCTGAAAATATTCCTCTGAATGTGAAATAAAATTAACCTTTCCTCTTATAATCTCTCCCATGAGAACACATTGCCAATCTTGAAATCTTCTCCTCCCGCATTAATCGAGCATAGCCAAACACATTAGTGGAGGAAGTAAGGAATCTAAATTTTAGGACATGCGGCTAATTAAACGAAGAAATTCAGCCGCATCAGATAGCTGAAATAAATAGGGCGCCCGTTAAAAATGCAGACACTGGAAATTAGAAGGAACCCGTTCATCTTGCAACTTCAAAGTAAAAACTTCTGGTCGGCACCTCGCGGTTTACGGAGGCTCACGCGTGCCTTGGGGCATTAAATGCCAATGAGTGAGTGCGTGCAGACGAAATTGCTCAGTAACATGGTGGCTACATCGCACATTTATCCGGGTAATTATTTTTATCTAAGCGCTCTGTTAGTAAGAATTCAAGGGCAATGAGATCTCGTTGTGGTTCATACTGTCTGCTCTTCTTGTCCTCTACCACCCCCCGCAGTAAAAGAGTTCGAGTTGCCTTGCCGCCTCTCCTAAACTTCACGTTCAAAACGCAACTAACAACATCTGCTTCTATTTTTGCGCTGGCCCGAGTCCAATGCTTTTACTTTTTAAAACAGGTCTATGACGAATGCCTGGATGGATCATCGCACCGACAGTAGAGACCGATTTTTCACTTTTTTACAGGATGCAATTAATAGGTTGTAAAAGAATATTTTTAATTTAGGAAACATTATCTATCTATAATATATTTTTTTAAAGAAGATGAGAGTTTCCAATTGATTAGCTTTCCTTTGATGAAGGGTTTGGCAGAATTCACCAAACATCAGAACGATAAACTACAGACAGATCGTTCATGGCAAAAATGGTTTAGTTAAACAACAAGATTTAATCAGTTGCTGCACCAGCTGGAGGATGAATGAGCGAGAATGGTAATTAATAGATTCCTCTCAATAGGGACTGATACTGATATATATTTTCGCTGAAAGCTATTACAGGTTGATAAAATCGCCATCGAAAATAAAAGAGGCGAACACGTGACGCTTTCAATAAATTGTACACAAGCTTTGATAAATATAAAATCTCGTTGATCAAATATAATTAGCAGAAAAAATAATAGAGAGATTGAAATCATCTTTAGATTTTCTCAAATACATAATTCCATTCAAGATGAAATGGAAATTTTTTTGAATGCTCTCGCATTACCTAAATATTTCGAAACGTGCAATAAATGAATAAACAGACAAGAGCATTTTTAATCGGCAAATAATCTGAAGATCAATCTACTCCAAATTACACATCTGCATCTCTTTCCAAAAAGTTATATTCTGAAGGAATGAAATACCTAAGAATTCGTCTAGTTATTCCTTTCCTCAGGCGATTTGGTCATCCAGCTAGGATACGAATTTTAATTTCTGAGATGCTGCCAAGACAAAATTACTAGGCTTTTAACCACTGGCTGTCCGATCTATCGTGGCAGTGGATTCGTAGGGGTTTTTAAAAATAATGGATGGGTTGCAAAATCTGCCAATCGGAATCGGATGACTTAATGGGGGCTTGATTATTATCAGTAAGAAATCTGCGCTTTTTGGATGGAAGGATGCTACATAGAAAGAAGAAGAAACATAGGAGGAGGAAGAAACAAAGAAAAATTATATTATAAATCTCATTCAAAAATTAGCACCTTGTCGCTGTCAGCTTCTATTAAATGATCGACGTTACTTCTGCATCCAGGATGTAGATATATTCTTGCAAGCAATAGTTGCCATTTTTATTGTACGGAAAATTTATCACTGATTTAGTCACGATGGATTAAGAATTCGAATCTATATATTGTATGACCGAATAAGAAGTCTCGCAAGTCTTCCGACATTGTTAATAACATCCTGTTCAATATTTAGTGTTCCTCGGCCAATTTCACTCGAGAGGATCATCGTCGAGGTCTTTCAGGGCCGGAGGTAGTGGCATCAGCATCAGCATCGCCTTGGCATCAACGGGAGCAGCGTGTAATTAAGGGGGTTGATTGATGTTAATTCACAGGGTAATTAAGAATGTTGCGCATAAAAATCCGGTAATTTATGGTCATTGGGGATAATTATATGTTGACCAGCTTGTAATTGCAAACGCTCCGTCGTGGCCTCCTAACGTTGACTGCCGCTATGTGTTTCACATGCGCGAGCCTGTCTGAGAATCGCCGTTGCACAGGGGTTCTTGCATAAATGTGCGCACACACTAACACACACAAATGCGTTTCTCTGCATGAATATACGGTCTCAGATCGCAGCTTATTATAGGGGCTAGGGTTTAGAAACAACGATGCCTCTGGCCAGCGAATTTTTCAGAGTGCCTCATAGCTCGCAGCTCAGCTCCAGGACGCTCCAGGCGCCATAACCTATACAAGCTAGGTAGCACCGATTTATGAGCCCGATTCCTCACCAAGTCGAATGCTTTTAGAATTTTCGGCTCGAGTCGTTTCGCCGCGCGAACCCATCCGTCAGTGATACCGAGGAGGGAACGAGGGGAACACTATAAATAACACGCTTATAATCGCCATATGTTCCTCAAGCGCTGGAGATTTCAACTTTTCTATGGAAGCTTACTCCACCTTTTTATCGTATTCCAATAATGGACTGAGCTTCCTTTATGTGATTCATGCACTTTAATTAGTCAAGTAGAGAGACTTTTTAAGTTCCTGATATCAAAAGTATGGAGCAGTATGTTGAGTATGAGGCGTTTGGTATTAGGTGTTCAACATCTCGGATGATACAATTTGGTAGGCATCTTTTTGTCTTGAGCAAAAATCTTTATTAATTGATAAAAGCAAGTTGCAAATTTCCTCGTGGAAGGATTCGTGTTCATGTTCCAATCAGAGTTCAGTAAGGGGCAGTATCACCCTTATCAGTTGGTCGTGCTGGAAACGATTTCCGCTAAATCGAGTCCCCTTCCGATTGGCGGAGACCCTCTTGCTTGACGACGTATGCGTAATGTGCATGTTGAGGGAGCGCACGCACTCTCATATGTATGTTCATGTTCAACACACGGAGAAAGTAAAACTCATTGGAGGCGTTCACACAGTCACATTAAACGGGTGCCGCACCCGCGTTTGGTTTAATCCTTGCGTTTCGTGACTCGGGACAAAGCCCCGTGGATTTCTGACAGAATGGTATCGCACGTAACGACCATTACCTTCGCACTTAGTCGGATTTCTATGTATGTCCTGTACCTACTACAAGGTTGGTAACCATGACTCGTTAAACACCACGTGCAGCTCCGCGGAGACGAGCTCCTTTCATTTTTTCTCTTTTTCTTTCTCACCCCTCTTCATCTCTCCGTGTCAGTTTTTCTCCAACTAGCATTATGACTAGTCCACAAAAGGCGCGATTATGCCTACCACATTAATCCGCTCAATTGATTATGGAATAGTGAAAGAAGTCGCTTGGACAATATTACAATAGGCGGCTGCCAACTGGTCCCGCTGAGATCTTTTTTTCATATATGATTGCTGGTGTTTTAAATGAGAGTCCACTCATTTCCACTTCTGTAATACGAGTCATTGCCATTTCTTTTTCTTCAAAAGTATAGCTTGATTTTCATGACACTTTCAAGAAAATTTTGCGATGTTGTGTTTCTCATCTTAATTCCTGGTCCAATAGATTGTGGGCCCAGCAGCACATCGAATTGAACTTCATAATTGAAATTTGAAACTAAGGACGTATACTCCTTGTAATTTTCTCCTCAAAAACATATTTCAGGCTACGAACTGTCCTGCAGCAATGGAAGAGGTCTATGAAAAGGAAACGGAAATCAGTTTGAACTACAAAAAAGTAGCATAAAACGAGGAAAAAAGTAACAATACATTTTCACCAAGCTTTGAAGAGAGCAAGAGTCTCCATCTTCATTTCAAATTGAGTAAAGTTTCAAGAGAATTTCAAAACCAAAATTTCACAATCAATACCTATTGAAAAACGTTTTCGTTATGCACAAAACCTTTCTAGTAAAGCTTACTCAATTAGGTTTCTCCGTGTAGCAGTTTTCCAAAATAAAGAATATGAAAATGAATACTGTTCAAAAACATTTATCAATAAGTTTCTTCAATAAAAACTAATGCTTTTGATGTTTCTCCCCATGAAGAAATTATCACGTATTTTCCCCATTATCGATCTGGCCCTGATCGGTTCAATATCTTCGGGGCCAGATCAGGATAATTCTATGGCCCAGACCCGAGCCAGACCGGTTCAAGTATTGCAACGCCACCTGGTTCCAATTTATGGATAGTTGCCTTGTTGTCAGTTGGAGTGTATTATTTTTTATGAAATTCATGTTTATTATCTGAGTTTGAGTGGAATAAACAATATGTAAAAGCCTAGTACACCACGAGTTTGAAAGCATCACGTGTTAGATGCTTTAGAAAATTTTCGTGATTGAACGAGAGTAAGTAAATCGTTTTCAATATCCATCTTGAATCGAAAACTAACTTCCAACTTGAAATTTGTTTGTAATATTAATGTAAATGGCACATTTTTACAATATTTCTTTTGAAATAAATTTGAGTTCGAATCCAATTTGTTGATTTTTTATTGAAAATTATGAAGACAATAACTAGTGGAAGCACTTTTTTTGCCTATGAAAAGTGGAGTCTTTATGAAATGTATACATATTATTAAATCCATCCATGGTAGATAATTCACATTCTATTTTCGATATCTACAGATTGAATAAGGGTTATTCCGTTACCAATTCACATATTTTGTTAAAAAATTGATTTGCTAGCAGAAAATTTCCCTTTTCTTTGGACTTTAGTTTTATTGTTTAAGAATTCTTCTTCACGGTTAAAAATTCAAAATATACAGTAAAAGTTTTTCAGTTTTGTTGAGAATTCATCTAGTTAAAAACTGTGATGTTCGGCTTCAAATTGATTCTTTATGCCAAAAATGTTACTATTCCATTTTTTTTCGAGAATTATTATTTTTGTAGTCCAACTTAAACCATTTTGTTTAAAAATTGCATTATTTGGTAGAAAATTAATTTTTCGTCACAAAATTCAACTACAGTGAACTTCCACTTAAGTTGACCGCGCGAAAACGTAAACATTCAGTTAGGTTGACTCAAGGTGGGGAGTTACGAGTCCCCACCATCAAGGATAATATTCCCCTCTCTGCAGCTTTCTCTCTCTCGATCCGTGGTTTCTCTTTCTCACCGTATTTGTGGTGGGGGACTGTTTACTCAACTTATGTGAACGTTCCCAGTCAACTTATCCGAAAGTCAACTTAAGTGAAGCTCAACTTAAGTGGAAGTTCACTGTATCTTAATTTAAGGTTCATCATTTCGGTTAAAAAAACGTCTTTCTGGTTTGAAATTCAACTACAACAGTTGAACATTTACAATTTTATTTGAAAATTGATTATTTTATTAGGAAATGTAGAAATTTCTTCGAAAGTTTTTTTTTATTTTGTTGTTGTTAGCAATTTGTTTAAACTTAGATCGTATCTCATTTTAATTGAAAACTCAATAGTTGTAGTTCAAAATTCGTTTATATGGTCAGACTTTAATTTCTTTTCAATTTGGAATTTGAGAATTCAAATTTTGCTTCACATTTTATCCGTGTTGATGAAAATTAGTTTATATGTTTGAAAATTCAACTCTTCCAGTTGAAGATGCTTTGTTTCAGTTGAAAACTCCTATGCTTGATTTGAATTTTTTTTTAACTTGAAATGTTACTTTTCCATCTTCGAGTGGACAGAATTTCTTTTAGTTTAAAATTCAACTATTTTATTCAAATATTGCATTTTTTGGTAGAAAATTAATCTTTCTCTTTAGAAATCAATCTTCTTGTCCACCTTCATGATTGAAAATTGGAGTGCTTCAATTAAATATTTATCTTTCAGTTGAAAATTCATGTTCTTGGTTTGAAATTTAACTATCCCAGTAGGAGATTCATAACATTATTCGGAAATTCATCACTTTGGTTGGAAAATGGATTATTATGTTGAAAATCCGTTTTGTTTTAAATTGTTATTTGTTTTTTTCCTAAGTGTAAGTTTAACTCTTCCAATTTTTGTAGAAAATTATATCTTTTGTGGAAAATTTGAGTATTTTTTTTTCTAAATTATTCAATTGTGCAATGTTTGATCTGTTGTATTAAGTCATGTTGAGAATGAACGTTATGAATTATCACCACCCTAAAAAGGTAGCACAACTTTAAAATTTTATTTCTTCATTCAGATGAAAATATTTTATGATTGTAAATCTAATCAAGTGTGTGATTTATTTTTACTGTTTTGTAATTATTCCTTCGTTTTTTTCAGGACTTAATGAAATTTCGAGAGAAATCAAATTGATACAAACGGAAGTACAAGATATAGTTGAAAATTAAAAGGCGATAAAAATTATGATTAAAATTGATATGAGTTGCAGCAACAGTGGAAAAAAGAGTTTCGAAGAAAAATGCCACATCACATTCCGTTGAACAATCTAGACGACTTAAAAATCTCGATAGAAATCTACAAACGGTAGAAGAATGCAAAAAGACTAAGAATGTATTAAGTTGTTTGCTTTAATGCATTTATTGTCGATATTTGATACTTTAATAAATAATTAAGTAACCTTTATTTACTTTCCTAGTTATGAAATTATTATTATGAAAAAATCATAAGAAATTAAAAATTTTGAAAATTGCTCTCAACGAGAAACTCGGACCAGATTTTGCCGGATCAGGGCCCGGTCTGGGCAACGGAAAAATTTCTACATGGGTTGTTCGATTACAGTGCCAAAAAAATTGTACAGTTTCGATATCGACAGATAGTCTCTAAAGTTACAAAATTTTTAGATGCTTCTTTTTTATTCTAAGGATGTTTAAAAATCGCATTAAAAAGTATGTTCATGGAAAGTATAACAAAAGCGTGAAGCGATTTGAATATTTACCCGGTGAAGTATATACGTACACAATTGTATATAGAAAATTCTACAACAAGGATCACAATTTTGAAATCAATTAGACTACGGTTTCCATTCAAACTAAAAAAAATGTATACTCCACCTTGAGGACATAATCTGAATATCTACTCTTGGATCTTATCATTCTCCGTGCCAGATAAAATTTTCGAAGAAATTTTCTACTCAGTGGCAGTCAAGGTATATTTTATTAAGATTACATATAAATACATCGTCTTCACTTATGGAACGTTGACAAAAATATTCAAGACATGAAAGCGACGTAAAATATGACTTGCCGCGAAATTGGAATAATGTCAATAATATTTGACATCAATCAGACGTACAATAATCCACAGGTTGATGTATATGATAAATGATGCACCAAGACTCAGAATATTGACTTCAGGAAATATCAACATTCCAATATTGGCTTGAGTTATTTCAGTTAAAATGACCAAGCTTGTCATTAATATTCTGCTACATAATCCAGAGCGATTTTCAGCGTTTTGAAATGTAGAACAAATTCTATAAAAGTCAGAGTAATTAGTAATATAAAATTGGAATTCAGTAGAAATAGCTCTCTATATTAATATCCGTTCAGCGCATTTATTCTTTAGTAATGTGCAAGACTTTGCTAAACTAATTTTAAAATATGC
>WSXT02000015.1:1950878-1963285 GCA_011762715.2 Neuroterus valhalla
TTACTTCATCCTTTTTTTTATTTACTATTGTTTTTTAACTTTATTTTTTTTTTGAAGTCGGTCTTTTTCATGACAATTTCCTTTAATATTATGTTTACTTAAGGCTCTACTGGCCTCAAGGAACACATTCTCATTAAAATGATGGCCTCTGATCTCTGC
This sequence comes from Neuroterus valhalla, assembly GCA_011762715.2. Taxonomy (NCBI): domain Eukaryota; kingdom Metazoa; phylum Arthropoda; class Insecta; order Hymenoptera; family Cynipidae; genus Neuroterus; species Neuroterus valhalla. Next base: position 1,951,038 of record WSXT02000015.1, read on the forward strand.
ATCTCGCACAGTTTGTCTAGCCAATTGCATTTTTCATTGTTTAAAACGCGTTGTCATGAATAAAACAGAAAATATGCGTCTTAATGAAATATATATCAAATGAAACCTTAAGGCCTTTTTAGGATGAACAATTTTTTTATTCCATATTTCGTCTTGTCTCTTATTGTTTGGCTGGAAAATAGAATTCTTCATTTTTGTGAGTTCGTTACTGCGATTAAAATGAAAACTATTCATCTTATCGGAAAATAGTCAACAGTACATTTGCAGGTTTTTTAAGGTTAACCATTTTTATACGTTTCATTTTTCTCTTTTCTTGCATAGTTTTGCTTGAAAATGAACTTTCTCATTTTTGGTAACATTTTTCACGATTCAAACAAAAACTATGCATCTTATGAAAAAAGTTGTCGGAACAAAATTTTTAGATCTTTCCAAAATAAATGCTTTCTTTCCTCAACATTCTTTTGCACCTTGCATAGTATGAGCGGAGACATGCATTTTTGATTTTTCAAAAGCGATTTGGACGATGGATAGAACCAAAAACATTGGTCAAAAATGGATGGTTAACGAACTCGTCCTTTCTTTTGCGGCCTTGAAAAATTTTGTCGAAGCACAATCCAATGTGATCATTCTCTTGGAAGATTACAGACTATAGACTACAGACTACGGACTACAGACTACAGGCTGTGATTTAGAATGAGAATGTAAAAAGAGGAATGATGAAATGGAAAGCAGCCTCCAAATTTCCTCCTTTCTCTCATTTCTATCATACGTCTTTTTTTTCGCAAAAGAAAACGCAAAACAAAAATATGCGAAAAGAGGGTAAAAAAATTATCGGCAGTGTACGAGTTATTACAAAAAGTAAAAATGTAACGAATGAAGCTGAAATTGCGATATATCTTGCACCAACTATGCTGAGATGGTTCGGTCGCGTTGAGAGAATGAATGAAGAACGATTAACAAAGCAAGTGTATCTAGGCATGGTGAATGGTAGCGTACCCAGAGGCAGACCAAAGAAGAAATGGATAGAATGTGTGAACGAGACCCTCAAGAGGAGAAATATAATGAGCCGTAGAAGCACAAGAGTCTGTATACAAAGATGCATGGATGTGAAAGAAGCCAGAGCGATTGTATATAAGAAAAAGTTTGAAGCCTGAAACAAATGATTTTGGATACTAATTAACGAAGTAGCCTTGCGTATAGCCATTCTGCTTAACAATTCAATTAAAGCCTCAGTTTAATAAAAATCCCGCATCTTAAGCGAAGCTTTTGGATTAAAAAAAAATTAAGAATAAAAAATACCTATCCCTGTTTCCTTCTCATACACATACCTTACTCCCAATTTCCCATGTAAATTCCACTTCCAAATCTTTTCATGTCAATTATCTATTTTCCAGTAGTACAGCAGGGGTGAAACCAAACGAATTGCGCTTACCCCTAGCGGTTTGGCTCAATGGTATAAATATAAAATAATAAAGGTAAAAAATCTCCCAGCAGGTCAGCACCCAAGAGTCAGACTCTTATTTACTATTTTCAGGGGAGAATATTATCTACAACTCAAGGACTGCACACTATTATTGGCAATAATTTCTCTTGACTTGAATATAAGCTAATGATTAAATGTCAAATTTTTGCTCGACTTTTTCGTTGTTAATCAAGTAAGTACTATAAAAATATGGAAGATTCTATTAATGCATCAAGACGAACAGCGTAAGCATAATTGACAGGGTGTCTACTGAAACTCTAAACGAAGTTTTCTGAAAAATTGAGGTTTTTCAGTGACTATGAAATGTAAATGTATTTTTAATTTTTGAACTGAGTTTGTTTAAATTGTGCTTGCTATAAACGATTCCGTTTTTTCAAAAGTACCAAATTATATCATATTAAAATTCGAGAGGCGTTGCTTTTAGTTTCAGGTTAGTTTTAGTTTCTTTACAAATCCATTTTATTTTCTATTGTTTTCGAGCTGGAGAATTCTATAGAAAGTCTATGTTTCTTCCCTCTTATAGCAATATTTGATACTTTCTTTAGCATATTCATTTCGATTCAGGCCAAATTGGCATCTGATATGTTTTTGCGTTAAATCTCGAACTGCACTTCATAGTGCTTTTATTATAATAAACGATCAGATATAAGATAATAATTCGAGTTAATTAGTAGAATCCCGACGAGCCTACGTAAAAATCTATTGATTTTGGATCTATACGAAATTTTTCATTATTGACATCATACTTACAATACGTTAGTCCATCAATAATTTATTAGCAAAAACCAAAAATTGCATCATGAACATAATAATTTGCAAGTAGTGAGTATCCTAAACTCAACGGTCACCAACATCAATAATGTTGATTTAATTTGTTCGGGCGGATAGGGGGAAATAATGAAAACAAAAAACCAGGAATGAGCAGCGCTTTGATCTTACAACTGGTTCTTCAGGTAGATCATACTAATCTTTTTCAGGGTATTTCGACTCTTTTGAAACGAATTTGCATGTGCGTGACTTCTGAATTGAATCAGATATTTCGAGAGGGTTGCAAATTATGGTAGAGTAATTGATGCCAAGAGTCTTCTCAAATGATTCAAATGTTGCAATTTTTATGATTCTGATAATAATGTAAAATCACGATGACGTTATGGAAAATGAAACAGTCAATATCTCTTGAATTGAGATGCATCAAAAATCGAATGTATTCCATTTTTAATGATTGAAAAACAAGATGCTATTTGAAGAGAATCTTGCCTCTAACAAAAAAAAAACTTAACTAATAAAGTTTACAATAATTTATATTTCATATATTTGGGTAAAACTATGCTATGAAATTCTCGTTAAGGTTTAAAAATATGATTCCAATGAAGAAGATCTTTAATAATAGAAGTAATGTGGTGTTTGAGATACCCGGTTGGAACGAAGTTCATCTGCCAATAAATACAATAGAAAAGCGCAATATTGTTTACCTAATATTTTTTAATTCGTAACATAGAAACTAACCCTGTCTATTGAACCGACTAATGTATATGTACCTGAGCTTCTAGACTATCCGCAGCATGAAGATAAATTCAGCCTATTGAACCAATTAAAATTTTTCTTTCTTGACAAAACTTAAAAGAAGGAGCTGAGATAGATATACGTGAAGCTCTTAATTCTGCAACGTTCAAAGCCGAAAAATTGCACTTTCTTAGTTGTTTATTTATGACATGAATAGTGTTAGAGAAATCTTAATGGCATCACTGGATAAGTTATAGGAAACTAAATCACGAATAAAATGAGCCCTTTATCGACCTGATCAGATAATAGGAGGCCGAGAAAATTAGTAAAAACCAGGAAATTTAAGGCTTGTTTAACAATTCAATATATTTGTTAATTTTGAATTTCCATGACTGGGCTTTGGTAAAAAAGTAGCAAATTCGATGCTCTATAATTTTAAAAAAGAATAGGCACTGTAGCATAATAACTGCGTAATTTCTATCTCAATTATTAATTGCTACTAATTTCAAAATGTCTGTATGGTGCACCGATGGTCTGATTTCAATTTTCCAAACGGAATTTTAAACTTCAACTAAAGCACAACAAAATGCATATATTGGTTTTCCAGTAAAATGTTGCTAAATGCGTTTAAAAAAGTTTTCAAATATGACTCCAAACTGCTAAGCGCTCGAAAGTAGCCGAAGAGTGGGGAAAGAAGGAAGGTAGAAGAGGCGTAGTGCGCAGCACGTTATATTTGATTTGAATATCTCGTCAATAACTTTAGCTAATTTATCACTTTTTTGTGTGCAAGCATAAAATAACCCTAGGAAATTAACAATCGTACTCGACATAAAAAATAACCAAAAAAAAAAAAACTCAGTATTGCATATTTTATGAAACAAATTAATTTGCATGATTGAAAATACAACTGGACAGTATTTTTTATGCTAAAATATGAAGCAATTATTATACCATAAAAAATACTGTCCATTTGTATATTTAATCGTGCAAATCGATTTGTTTTATAACATATGCAATACTGACTCATTATTTGGTTATTTTTCATATCGAGTATGATTGTTGATTTCCTAGGGTTATGTTATGCTAAAACACAAAAAAAGTGATAAATTAGCTAAAGTTGTTGAGAAGATATTCAAACCAATTGTAACGTGCCGCGCAATACGCCTCTTCTATCTTTCTTCTTCCCCCACTCCTCGGCTACTTTCCAGCGCTCAGCAGTTTGAAGTTATGTTTGAAAACTTTTTTAAACGCATTTAGCAAGCTGGAGAACAAAGATATACATTTTGTTGTGCTTTAGTTTAGGTTTCAAAATCCGTTTTAGAAAATGGAATTCGGACCATCAGGGCACCATACAGACATTTTGCAATTAGTAGCATTAAATATTTGAAATACCAATTGCGCAAAAAGTTATTATCCTACAGTGTCCATTCTTTTTACCACTTATAGAGAATCAAAGTCGATACTTTTTTAACCAAAGCCCAGTTATAGGAATTCAAAATTAACAAAGATATTGAATTGTTAAACAAGCCTTAAATTTCCTGGTTTTTACTAATTTTCTCGGCTTCTCATTATCTGATCAGGTCGATCAAGGGCTCATTTTATTTTTAATTTAATTGCCCATAACTCTTTCATTGACACCATTGAGATTCCTCTAATACTTTTTATGTTAATGATAAAATAACTGCAAAAGTGCAATTTTTCAGCTTTGAACGTTAATAAAAACATTCGACATGTTATATGCGAGTCAAGAACATGACTTGACTTAGACTATGTTTCGAAACGCGTCATTAGGAACTTTGTTTCAATCAATGTCTTTCCTTTACCAGAAAAATCAGCTTTTGGGTTGACGCGCATAGAAATGAAAGAAATTATTGTTGTATCTTTACCTACACAAATTCCTGCACCATTTGTCAAATTCGAAGATCAATAAAAGCTCAAATCATGTTCGTTTTTTATGATTGAATGTTCTAATTGCTCGCAAAATTTATTCTCGTTTTCAATACTTGGAGTCAAAAACTAATTCGCAATCCACCCATTACTTGACCAATCCCAATAATAGGAACCACGATCTCATTTTTCGTAATCGTCCGCAGATTCTGTAACGCTTCCAAAATCACCAAATGATGACAGTGCTTTCCACTTGGAGAATTATAAATTAGGCTATAACCTTAATTTCTTAACTGAGACTGAAATAACCCTTGCCGAAAATCGTTCACCACATTAGAGAAAACGCGAGTTGTTCCTAAAAGCGTCTAAAGTATTCTGAAGCCACTTTCTGAAGTAGAGTGTCTGCGGGACAAAAAGATTTTTACCTGATGAGGGGTAATTAATTTAATGGTCATGCTGTAAAGCATGACGAACAGGTGTCTTTAAGGGAGAGGAGTATTTTAAGAAGCGGTACGAGAGAGACAACAAGGAGGCCTCCTCTGAGGCGCCAAAGGGTGTTGGTGGTCGATGGCGGTGGTGTGGTGAAGGTGGTGGTACTGATAGTATCGGTGTCGGCGAGTAGTAGTGGAGCCGATAAAGTTAAAGCCACTGGCGAACGATGCAGGGGCCGCGTAATGACAACACTGCGCGTCGTAAACGCGTTTATGTCCCGAGTTGCATTATAGTAATACCTGCCAGCACCCTGTGGATGTTCAGTGCCTCTTCGGCGTTGCCGTGGGCATGGGTACCTATTCTCCTGTCGGTATCTTTTAGAAACCTCATCCACCACTTTTGGTCAAATCTCACTGAAACTACATTTTAACCTTTTAATCTGATACTTTATTGCATTTTCCCACCTCCCTTCTCCAATGAAAAGAGAGTGCTGAGGTCTACTTTTTACAAGACTTAAAAAAAATTTTTAGAAGAGCCTCTTCTTCAAATCCAGAATATTGTCACATTCTTTGTTGAGTTAGATGTGTAAACATTAGCGTGGTCGAAAAATTTTTTTTCGAATTTTTATGCAAAACACTCGGACATTTGTTGGAAACCACAAAAAAATAAACGCATTTTTTTTGTTTAAAAAAAAATAAAATTCAGAGGTATTTCGCATATTTTACGTATTTCGCATAAGAAAAAAAGACTTTTTTGTAAATTCTATGAAGAATTCTCAATATTAGGTGTCCCCTATAGTCTGTTTTATAGGGGCCCGAAAAACCGCCATATGTGAAAAAATGGGTTTTTCTAGTTTTTGGCGCTAATCATGATTTTCTGCGGTTTCCTTCAAGCAGATTATTTCAAATATACAAAATACTTCTTTATACTGATAATTAGATGTTAATTTAAATTGTTCAAACAATTTATTATTGTTTTTAGCAACTTTTTCTTAGAAAAGGGTTCGAAAGTCGAGGTTTTTTCTGTATTTTTCAACTCATTTTCAAAGTAACAGTCAAGGCGAAGTGATAATCAATTAAAGTTAATAAAAATAATTGTTCAAACAATTTTTTATTAATTGTAAAAATATTCTCTTGGGATAATGCTACAAAGTTGCGGTATTTTCTGAAATCTCCAACGTTTTGTCCACTTTTCAATTTCAATGAAATAATAATTATTTCATGTTAAAAAAAATAATTGTTTAAACAACTTATTATCACTGCTAATAATACTTTATTTCCCTAATGATAGAAACTTGCAGTTTTTTCTGGAATTTCAAACTTTTCCCCCAATTTTCACATGAAGTGTGTTAATATTTGATTCATTTTAACAAAAATAATTATTCAAACAAATTATTATTCTTAATGGCTATCTCCTCTGAGATTAGTGCTGAAAATTTGCGGTTTTTCTAAACTCTTAAGCTTTTTGTCCACTTTCCACTTAGCGAGATAGAAATTAATACGAGTTAACAAGCGTGCCTATTTGAACCAATTTTTTATTGTTTATAACCACTTTCTCTTAGATAAGTGCTGAAAAGTTGTGGTTTTTACTGAAGTGTTTAACTTTGCACTGCATGGAATATGAATGAAATACAATTAGATTTAATTGATCTAATTGTTGGTTGGGATTATTGTTTTTTAATTAAAATAAATTTCTTTTTTTAATATCAACCATTATATTTTTGATTAAAAATTTATATTTTTAGGTCGAAAATTAAACTCTTCGGTTGAAAGTTGAACTACTTTCTTAAAAGTTCAAATTTCACTAAATGAATTCAGTTTTCTTGTTTTGAATAATTTTTTCATAATATTGGGAAAAGAACAAAAATAATTCACTGAAGGGTTTGGAGTAGGATTTTTTTCCTATATTGCATAGTTCATTTGTTATTACAAATTATCTGACGTTGTTTAGGCAAGTTTTTCACTTTCCAGTTTAGAAGTATGCAATTTGGCCAAAAAAGGATATATCGCGAAAATCCTACGTACTCCTATATCATTTATTTTATATGATAAAAAAATTCAATGGTTCATTATGATTTAAAAAATTACGGGAGTTATTAATCCGGCCGTGGGCCCTGAAAAAAGGGGTTGTCATCGCAAAAACGCTGCACAGCCGTCATTTTGGAATAAATTGCTTCAAAAACATTATTGTAAGCAGTTACTGATATGCATATTAAAATCCTGTTAATGTAATCTCGATTTATTTTGTAGCATTTCTGCAAAAAAATCCCCAAAAAGCATATTTTTTTCGGCCACTAGGGTTGCCTAACCCCTTGAAACAACACAATACTATTCAAAATATGATTCTCTCTAATGTTTATTTATTATTTTTTCACAACTGAAAACGTAAAGCGAAGTTAAACATTTCAGAAAAAACCGTAACTTTTTAGCACTAATCTAAGAGAAGATAGACATAAACAAAAATAATTGTTGAAACTAATTGTAAATGTTCATAGCTATCTTCTTCTAGATTAATACTACATAGTTGCGGTTTTCCCCTGGAATTTTAAACTGTTTATCACTTTTTAATTAGATTAGAGTTATAATTAATTCATGTGAGAAAAATATTTATTTAAAAAAATTATTATCATTGCTAATAATATTTTCTTTGCTCGATGATCAATTTTTACCTCTCTAAGTGAAAAGTGGACAAAAAGTTTAAGAGTATTGGAAAAAAACCGCAGCTTTTTTGCAATAATCTAAGGGAAGGAAGCCATAAAGCAATCATTAGCAATGATATTAAATTTTTTAAACGATTTTTTTTCAATATGAATTAATTATTACTTCAATCTAATAGAAAAATGATAAAAAATAAAAAATTTTAGGGGAAACCCGCAACCATGTAGTATTAATCTAGAAGAAGATAGCTATAAACATTTACAATTTGTTCAAACAGTCATTTTTGCTAAGTGAAATAAACAGTTACTCACTTTAAGTGAAAAAAGGACAAAAAGTTGAAAATTTTAGAAAAGAACCGCAACTTTGTAGCATTATTCTAGAAGAAAATTGTTATAAATAATAACAAAATGTCTGAACAATTACTTTTGTTAATTTTAATTGATTATTACCTCGCTCTAACAGAGATGTTCAAAATAATTTGAAAAATTCAGAAAAAACCTTAACTTCCTAACCCTTTTCCAAGAGAAAGTTGCTAAAAACAATTATAAATTGTTTAAACAATTAAAAAAAACATCTTATTATCAGTACGAGGTAATATTTCAAGTATTTGAAACAATCTGCGTTGAAAACCTCAAAAAATCATAATTAGCGCTGAAAACTCGAAAAACCCATATTTTCACTTATGGGGTTTTTGGGTCCCTATAAAACAGACTTATGAGGGTGATATTTGAAAAGAATTATTTTATTCGCATTCTGTAATTTAGAAGAGATTATAATTATATTTGTATTCTATTTCAACGATTCGTTATAATATTTGAACATTCTTGGAATATCAATCATTTCTGTAGAAATAAATGTGCCAATTATCTCTTTTTCATCAACTTTTTATTTATGAATATGACTGTCCCTCAGAGATATAATCCAGATTTGAACTTCAAAAAACAAAAAATTTGGTCGAGGTTAATTACAACTCTTGCATGCTTAAACATTACTAGGTTCGGACATATTTCGTACAGTCAACAAAAATTCGATAATCTTTATAATGATTCCTAAAATTGACCCCAATATCTACTAATAATTGCTGCGTATTTTAGAGGATTCTTCCAAGTGTGCTTCAGAATAAAAATATTTCAGGTTTTAGTTTTGGCTTTCTCGTCAGAGAAAAGTTACAATTCTTATCCAATCCTAATGGTCAAGGCCACATTTAATTCTTTGGAGAATTCCCTACAATTCTATTAGGGTAGATTGCATTGAAAAAATGTATTTACAAAATCATAATTATTGTAATTGTTAAAAAAAATGAAAGTTCGAATTTCAATTAACACGAATCAAATAGAATTATAGAGGATCTTTCCGAGAATTAAATGAGGCCTCGAGCATTAGGATTGGATAAGAATTGTAACCTTTCCCGAACGATATAGCAAAAACAAAGACTGTGAATAACTTCTGATAAATAAACAATTTCAAACTTAATTATTTCTTCCTGAAGCACACTTATAAGCTTCCTTCAGAATATGCAGCAATTAATAATAGATACATTTTGATCAATTATATAAATCATCATAAAGATTATCGAATTTCGAGATTTCCTGTAACTAGAGTGAGTTATAAGTGAGATGAGTGCAGGTTCTCTAGTTTAGCTTAAGATAACACTGATCAAAGTCGTAGTTGAGGACGCATGTACTTTTATTCAAAAAAATGTTCACCATCATTTACGTTAGTATCAGAACTATGGTATAGAATAAAATGATAATACTTCTTCTTCAAACATCTGCAGAAGATTGACAGAGGTTACCGTCGTCACTTTAATTTGGATAATAATTTTCAACGTTATTTGATGCCGTTTTCAACCAACAATGACAACCTTACACAATGACAAGGTCTTTTGGTTAAATATCGGTAAAGTCTTCTACCAAACATTTTGTGCAGGGTACTTCAGGGATAGAAGATATCTAAAGAGGATCAAATATTGACACTTAAATGGAATATAAATTGCACAGATCATGCGTGTTAAATAAGGGTGTGGTGTCCTAGGAAGATGAGGAGAAGGGCTATGGTGAAATGGTTTCGCGGGGAGGGGAGGGAAGGTTAGCACGAGATGAGAGAGTTGTAAAGCCCTGCGCGTGACACCATGCTATGTTCTTCGCGTTTCTGTGTTGGAGACCCTATGGATGCTGGGTGACCCCACGGTGGACGTGGGTTTATACCTTGGTTGGGACATGGGTTGAGGTAGCACGCAGTATTGCTCATACACTGCGTTTATGGCACATAACCGGCCGGCCACTCGCACAGATTATTTCGGCTTGATCAAATTTGATAACTCCATATGGTTATCCCGCCTCCCTGATTACACCTGCAAGTTCGTATTTTGCTCGATCCGAGCCCACGCTGCTCTAGGAAATCGAAATTTCCAATCTTGAGTCCCCACTTCCACTCTGACTAGATTCCATTCCATTTCAGTTATTTTTGCCTAAGAGATAAATGTTTAGATCAACTGCCGTTCTGGGGTAGATACAATCCGAACTCAAATACGAAATGTCTTTTTGTCAAAATTCCAACCAGCCATGAGAGATGACTTTTACGAGCTCAAGTGTAACTGCCATCAGGAGTTACATTCTATTTCAGATTGCGAAAGTTTATTTTTGGTGAAGTTAATAATCAGATTGAAATCCAATGTAGAATAATAACAAAAATGGAAATGTTGCTTGTAGATTTTCATTCAAAGATTACACAGGGACACAAAGGAAAACGAGGTGGATCTTTTCTAAACTTGCTTTTTCTATATGTTTTTTAGGTCGCTGATCACGATGCACGAAGGTCCACCCACTCAATTAGAGGAAAATAATTTTTTTGACACCAGATCCTGAAAGAACGGAAATTTTACGTCCAGATACACTTGGACCTTATTAACTTGATGACCTCTGGAAATCATTTAGAGTTCATCTAAAAATCAAGTCTCTGTTGAATCATCCAGCTGGTATTTCGGCTTGGAATGGGTCTCCGAACTACTTATCATGCTGTTTTTTGGGTTTTTAATCACGATCCTGGTGTCCATGTGACTCCATCACGTCTGGGTCAAGTTCGAATGCAGGTCAAACTCTTCATTTTACTAAAAATATTTTTTTCAACCCCAGATTCTGAAAGAACGGAAAATTTCACTTCCAGGTACAATTTGACCTCCTTATCAAAATGAACCCTTCAAGTCATTTGGAGGTCATCTTGAGTCAAATTCTCTTTTGAATCATATATCTGGTATATCGGCTAGGACTTGAACTCCAAACTACGTACTATTAGGTTTTTTGGGTCACTGATCTCGATCCTGGTATCCATGTGACCCCAACACGTCTGAGGCAAGGTCAAATGAGGGTCAAACACCTCATTTCACGGAAAATAATCTTTCTGTCACTGAAAAGTCCCTTGGGAATGCAGTATTGGCGATTGGTCAGGGTGAGAATATCATGTAAAAAGGCGAGTAAGTTTGCAAATTAATTCATGCTTATTCATTCAGCATCCATTCAACTTTGACCTAGATGTGATTGGGGCACATGAACATCGGGATCGTGATCAGTGACCCAAAAAACACAATGATACGTAGTTTGCAGACCCAGTCCTAGCCGAAATACCAGCTGGATGATTAAAAACAGAATTTGACTTTCAGGTCACCTCCAAATGACTTTCAGAGGGTATTTCGATAATAAGGTCAAGGCATGTCTGGACGTGAAATTTTTTGTTCCTTCAGAATCTGATGTAAAAAAAATTATTTTTCTCGAATTGAGGAGTTTGACCTTCGCTTGACCTTTATCTAGGCGTGATGGGGTCACATGGACACAAGGATTGCGATCAGCGACCCAAAAATCATAATCATTGGTAGTTAAGAGACGCAGTCCTAGCCGATATACAAGCTGGATGATTAAAAAAGGATTTGACCGTCGGGTGATCTCCAAATGACTTACAGAGGTCATTTCGATAATAAGGTCAAAGCATGTATGGACGTGAAATTTTTAATTTCTTTCAGAATCTGGTGGCAACAAAATTATTTTTCCAAAATTGAGGGATTTGACCTTCGCTTGACCTTTATCTAGACGTGATGGGGTCACACGGAAACAAGGATTGTGATCAGCGATCCAAAAAATGTAATAGCACGTAGATTTGAGACCCAGCCCTAACCGATATACCAGCTATATGATTGAAAAGAGAATTTGACCTAAGATGAACTCCAAATGACTTCCGGAGGTCATTCTGATGAGAAGGTCAAAGCGTATCTGGACGTAGAATTTTCCGTTCTT
>WSXT02000015.1:2006136-2017275 GCA_011762715.2 Neuroterus valhalla
GGCTCACGACTCTCCGTGGCCCGCCGAAGCTCTTCCAGAGTGCGAGGCGGGAATCGAACTCACAACCAGACAGTAGCATGAGTCCAAAGCTCCTGCCTTAGCCCCCACGACCAACTGGCCACTCGAAGTTTTGTTGACTGATTTTTTTCATGTGTTGTGTATAATCTCATTTTTATAGTTATTTTTCATGATTGAAATGAAAACCACATATTCTGTTAAAAAAAAGATTGATAACACATTCAAAGATATTTTCCTGTTAAAGAACTTGTGTCTATTTATTTTTCCTAAACTTGTGACAATCGTCCGAAAATTCAATTTTTACAGTCTCATTCTGAATGATAAGGTATTGGTTTCATTCGGAAACTGACTTTCATGGGTTTAATGAAATCTCCACGTTTTGAGACCCCCTGAGTCAGAAAAAAACTATTTTCACGAAAGTGTCTGTCTGTATGTCTGTAATCTGTGAACTCGATTATTTCGAAAGAATGATCCTATTGGATTGTGCTTTGACAAACTTTCTTGAGGCCGGAAAAGAAAGGACAAGTTCGTTAACCAGTCACTTTTGACCAATGGTTCTGTTTTCATCAATCGAAATAGTTTTCTGAAAAATCAAAAATGCATATTTCTGGTCAAAGTATGTAATGTGCAAAAAAATGTTGAGAATAAAAATTATTCTTTTTGAAAAGACATACAAATTTTATACAACCATTTTTCTCATAAGATGCAAAGTTTTTGTTTGAGTCGTGAAAAATGTTACAAAAAATTAAAAATTTCATTTTTAAGCAAAACTATGCGAGATACGAAAAACATGCAAAGAACCGAAATTGTTTACCTTGAAAGAACTACAAACTGATCGTTATACCATACCTTGCATAGTTTAACCAAAAAATGAAGCTTTCTCTTTTTCATCATCCTTTTTCATCTTATAGGGCTCTGAAAGAGAAACATTTCTCCCTTTCGCCCTTTTTTCATATCTTCCGTTGTTTGGCTAAAAATCCTCATTTTTGTTCATGTTCTCGAATTTTGAAAATGATATAACTCTGACAATTTTGTTTTCATAGGAAACGTCATGGAGTTTATTTTTTCACTTATTACTTACAACAGGAAGGTCTACTTAAAATTTGCGAGTCTTGAAAAAAATGGTCATAAAAATTTTCCAAATGCTCTAACTTGATGATTTTTTCCAAAACAGACAGGCAAACACAATCGAAAAACTTGTTTTTCGGGTACATAGGGTCTCAAAACATGGACATTTAACAAAAACGGGGTGAAGGGGTCAAATTTTACACAAATTTATTACTTGCTCTAATGAGAATGTAAAAATTTCTCTGAACTGATTTAAGTTTAGCCTTCAGAGAAAGTAAGGCTCTTGTGATCTTCTGCATTGAAACAAAATTCCGAAGAAATAAAAAAGGTATTTCAACAGCTACCGTCCACTAGAGCTATTATGGCACGTTTCGGGGTGAAAACTGTACACTGTTCATGCTAAAAAGGTCAGTGGGATTTTACTTTTTTCAAGTAGGATATTCTGTGCATTTTATAATAAATATTTGAAGGATGTACAGTAATATTGAACGAATATGAGGAACAATTTCTACGGATTAATTTCCGGAGATCTTGATAGACCTCGGAGATCAAAACATCCTTGGTTGACGGGACGCATTTTTGTAAAAAACAAAAAAAAACATATATAAAACCCTTTCGAGAATCTCTTTAACCTTTCCATATCGGACAGAGGAGCTAACGAGGACGAGAATTGAAGCTTCTTGTCTAGTTCTTATGTTTTAAAATCTTTGAAAGTTAGAATAGGATCCTATTTGCAGAAAAAATTAACATTTCATAAACCTGCGTAGTTCGAAACATATTCCGTGATATATTTTGTTCAAATCCTTATAAAATATATTTTCTTTCAAATTCATGGAATATGTATAAATGAATCACTTCTTGTACGTTGACGTTCAGGACAATTATATGTAAGGAGGAAAATATTTATCAGTCTCTATTTCTGAATCTGAATAAATAAATATCTTAATAATTGAATCAAGAATTGAGTGTTTGAATTTCAAGATATCAATATTGTACCATTTCTCTGAGTGGGCAGTAAACAATAGTTATAAATTCATTTTTCTCAGGTCAGTGAGTAAAAAGGCCAGCTAATTCTTAAGTGATTTTGGTTACTAATTAATTACTGAAATTCCCTTTCGATTGTTTTTTATATAAAATGGTCGACATGCAGTAAATGACTCATCGTGTTATGTGTGCTGTTGTGTTTTATCGAATTTCCTGGCATTTACGTACAGTCATTTTCAACTTGAATAAAGTGAGGTAAAAGAGATATAGTGTATAAATCATTCTTTTTTCTATCAGTACTTGAATAAATTTGTTTTTTTAAAAGCTGATGCAGCCTACTTACAAGTTTTTCAATATTACCTTCTTATTATTTTAGTAAAGTTGAAAATATTATTACTCAAGCTTTTCTATTTGTCACGTTTTCGATTCCTATAACCTCGTAATAATTATTTATTATATAAGGCCTCCAAGGAACCAATTTATTTCAACCAAGCAGTGAGTGGCCCTAGAACCCTAGAACCATGGGGTAATATTTAACTTCTTTGAGAAAAATAAGGTAAAATCATCAAAAGGTAGTGAATTTTAATCCCTTTGCATTATTTTTATCTTATTCTAAAAACAATATCTAAGTAGGTAAAATTTACGAAATGAAATGTGCATAATAGGAATTCCTGGGACCTCATTGTGCTGGCTAGCACCACTTTACCAGAGTGTCAGCATGCAAAAAAACGGAATAAAATCAGCACAAAATGGGAGACAGCTCCGGATGCCAAAACTATAAGAGGTTGATGAATAGCAGTGTTGTGACAATTTTCTTCATCAAAACCTTTTTTTCTGATCTTCGGATTTAATTTCACAATGTTGAATCTTGTATGAGTATCCTAATTATTCTTACCGAAATCGGCTGAAAAAGTTTTACTCCTTTTTATCTATAAACCAATAGCGTATCTGTCGGTGTTCCTTTTGTTCCAGGAAAACGAGCCCTCCAAGCTGGGGGCTCCCAAAGCTTGGGGTCAAAATAAATTTTAAGAGGTGACTGCATTCGCAAATCAAAGAGCTCCAAGGACGAATTTATAATAAATAATAAAACTTTGTGAATATGAGTTCAGAATAAATTCATTTCCCTCTTCCAAGAATTTTGTATTTTTCGGGGCACCCTCTTTCTTCCG
This sequence comes from Neuroterus valhalla, assembly GCA_011762715.2. NCBI lineage: Eukaryota > Metazoa > Arthropoda > Insecta > Hymenoptera > Cynipidae > Neuroterus > Neuroterus valhalla. Next base: position 2,009,376 of record WSXT02000015.1, read on the forward strand.
GACACGAATTTTTTGAACGGCGCACAGTGGTGCCTTGTACATGGAAGATAGGGACATAGCGGGGAAAAAAAAGTTTTTAGATCGGTCTTTCCTTTACTATATTTTGATAAATAGAGGTATGAAGTTACGAAATTCGAAGTCCCCGTTTCATTTTCATGCACATGCAGCGATAGAGATTTGATAAGGGAACACACAGTTAGGCTATGCGTTTTATTCATATTTGAGTATTAACCGTGCGTGACCTTTGAAGCAGCATACACCTAAGCCTATTGCATCTGTGGTTATTCCAAAAAATGGATTCGACTCAGGAAAATAAGTACTTTGCACATACTGTCATGAAAATTCTCGATTATGTTTCCATTTTTGAATGAATCAATAGGAAAATCATGAAAACTGCATAAGTTTTCTTTAAGAAATAAAAGTACATTCAGAGAAAAGTCATAGTATTCGGCAACATTCCATCCATATTTTTCATAAAAGTGATGAATAATATTCCTCAGTACCTCAAAAACTTGAAAACGGGTGCCGATACTTGCCTAAACATAATTTATTTATCAGAATCTCCTTAAATTATAAATTACTTATTTAAAAATCGCTAGATAAATAATAATTCGCTTCACATCAAAATATGATTTCATATAATATTATGCAAAAACATCTGCTTAAGATTTTCAAATAATATATTATAGTGCCAATTATTATGAACAATTTTTCAAACAATTTATTGCAAAAATTTTTGTTTATGATTTGTAACCAATTTTGTTTGAAAATTTCTTTCTAAAATAAGAAAAAAATATAAGGTGTGATACTATTGAAAATATTTCCAATAACCTAAAAATTGAATAAATAGTTCGGCATTGCAGTCACGGAATACGCAGGTTCATTAAAATATCTGTATTCAGTTTATGTATGTTTATATAGTATTGTGTATATTACCTTCTAAACACAAAAAATACTCAACAAAAATTTCGCGTGGGACAAAAAAAATTCAATGGCCTGTTAAAATTATTTTTTTTTTTCAAAGATGATTATTTGAAGAAAAAACTATTTTGCAAAAATTTCAACTGACAAAACGTTTGCACTTAATGAAATATTGAATTTTTTACGATTCTTATATGTGATCAGGTTAAAAATTATTATGCTTTTTTGCGAGTTAAACAAGTATTCTAGAATAATTGTGCAAATAAGTAAATTTGTTCAATAACCTAATATGATTACTAACTTCCTATTCAATTTATATTAAAAAAATTTTTTGTAAAAAATTGCGAAAAAATTTTTGATTGCAAACTTTTGCACTCAATGGCAGAGATTGATTTTCTTCACATCATACTCGATTCTCGCACATTTCTTACCATGCCTTACTTCTGCAAGGGTAAAAACTATTGGAAAATTTTTCAAATTAAAAAATTTGGTCATTTACCTGTTGCAATTTGCTTTCTTATGCAATTTTCAAAAAAAAAATTTGTTTGATAAAATATTTCTAAAAAAGATAAATTGCAAAAATTTTGCACTTAGAATCAATTCCCGATTATTTTGACATAATATTCTTGTTCAGCGACCCAAAAAACCTCGTAGGTACCACTTTCGTCTTGCTTTTCGGAAATTTTCTCAACATGTCCCATTTTTCCATATACAGGCACCACTGTGCGGCGTTATACCTGGATTTCAAGCTATTGTAGTAAAGTGTAACATTTAATAAAAAATTTACCACTTTGACGATAATCTATGACAATAGAAGGAGTTTTTTCGTATTACGCGCCTGTCCGCAGAATTTTTTATTATTGCCGGAGTTTTGTCAATATTGCTCTCCAGAGCGTGCGTCTTTCGAATATCGCGTTTTGCATTCGATAAAGAATAAACCTTAAATTATTTGATGGAAAAACTAAAACCATTGATCGAAAATAGCTGGTTGTCCAACTTTTCCTTCCTTGATTTGCCGTTAAGAAGTGTGCCAAATCACAATCCAATATGATAATTCTCCTGAAAGTTATCGAATCTACATTTTACAGACTGCAGACAGACAAGCAGACACCTTCGTGAAAATCGTTTTTCCTGACTCAGGAAATCTTACAACATGAAGATTTGATTTAATTCACAAAAATCGATTTTCACATTAAACCGATACATGAGAATGTAAAAGTGAAATTTGACAAATTGCTTCCAGTAGAGTAGGCACGACTAACTAGTACAGTAAAAATGTCTCTGACCATCCTCTTAGCAATAAAATAATTTCAGTCTTGTCTGAGGGACAAAATTCTCTAGAAGCTCCTCCCGAGATCGCCAAAGAAGCAATTAGCAGTAATTTGGAATCCACAATATATACCCTTCACCCAGAAAAGCAAATAACGTACGACTCAGGACAGCCAACATCTTACGCCAAGCCCAACTTCTTACCTCAAACTTAACTTCTCTTCATGAAAAAAAGCACTTAGAGATATCAATTAGAATAATGACATTATAACATTCTCTGCAGACAAAGGCGGCACAAGAGTTATCATGAATTTAGAAGACTACGACAAGAAAATCATGGACCTCCTGATTGACGATACATTAGAAGCTTTGTAAAAAACGCAGAAACACAATCGTTAAAAAAAAAACCTTTCGAAACGATTCTCAACTCACCAACCGAACAAAACCTAAATTTAAGCCAACTAATATCATCTCTCTGAGACTTTACAGACATGAAAAAAATGAAAACACCAAAAGACTGAATCCTTTAACAAGAAATTCTATCACCTTCGTCCAAAACTCTTTCCACTCCATCAAGAAGATACAATAGATTCACATTTAACTTCTGTACATACTAGTGAGTTTCGTCCAAGTATCTCTCTTTACGGAAGTATCAATCCCTTACACAATCGATATAATTTATTCCTTCACAAACCCCTCTTCCAACCTCATACCTCTGACGGAGCACTGTCTCAGCAAAACTTACTTCTCTTAGAATAACGAAGTATACGAAAAAACATGAGGAGCAGCATAGGGATCTCCAATCTCACCTGAAATAGCCAACATCTTCATGGAACATCTAAAAACCAAAATCATCAACTAATCTGAACCTAAACTAGAATTCTTGGGTTTTTACGTTGACGACACAGTTGTAATCTGAAGACATGGACTAGATGAACATATCATGTTTATCGATTTCATAAATTATTCACACCCTACTATCCAGTTTACCATGAAAGTCGAATGATACGAAACGTTGCCTTTCTTAGAAGTCCTAGTTTACAAAAGATCTGATAAAACACTATGGCATGAATTTTACAGAAAACCCACCAATACAATTAGATACCTACACGCTTCCTCTCACCACCACCCATCTCAGAAACAGGCTGTCAGCAACTCTTTTTTCATAGAGCTATCCCTATAACAGAATACCTACACCCTTCCTTCCACCACCAATCATGTCAGAAACAGGCTGTCAGCAACTCTTTTTTCTTAGAGCCATCCTAAAAACAGAATACCTACACGCTTCCTGCCACCACCACTCATCTCAGAAACAGGCTGTCAGCAATTCTCTTTTCATAGATCTATTCCTATTACAGAATACCTACATGCTTCCTCTTACCACCACCCATCTTAGAAACAGTCTGTGAGCAACTCTTTTTTCATATAGCTACCCCTGTAACAGAGTACTTACACGCTTCCTTCCACCACCACCCATCTCAGAAATAGTCTGTCAGCAACTCTTTTTTCATAGATCTATCCCTACAACAGAGTACCTACACGCTTCCTTCCACCACCATCACCCATCTCAGAAACAGGCTGCCAGCAACTCTTTTTTCATAGATCTATCCCTATAACATTGTACCTACACGCTTCCTTCCACCACCACCCATCTCAGAAACAGGCTGTCAGAAATTCTTTCTTCATAGATCTATCCCTATAACAGAATACTTACATGTTTCGTCTTACCATCATCCATCTCAGAAATAGTCTGTGAGCAACTCTCTGTTGGTATAGCTATCCCTTTAAGAGAGTACCTATATGCTTCCTCCCACCACCACTTATATCAGAAACAGTTTCTGAGCAACTCTTTTTTTTTAATAGAGCTATCCCTACAACAGAGTACCTACACCCTTCCTTCCACCACCACTCATATCAGAAACAGGCTGTCAGCAACTCTTTTTTCATAGAGCCATCCTAAAACAGGATACCTACACGCTTCCTTCCACCACCACTCATCTCAGAAACAGGCTGTCAGCAATTCTTTTTTTATAGATCTATTCCTATAACAGAATACCTACATGCTTCCTCTTACCACCACTTATCTTAGAACAGTATGTGAGCAACTCTTTTCATATAGCTACGCCTGTAACAGAGTAATTACACGCTTCCTCTCACCACCACCCATCTCAGAAATAGTTTGTCAGCAACTCTTTTTTTAAAGATCCATCCCTACAATAGAGAACCTACACGCTTCCTTCCATCGCCAACACCCATCTCAGAAACAGGCTGCCAGCAACTCTTTTTTCACAGATCTATCCCTATAACATAGTACCTACACGCTTCTTCACACCACCATCCATCTTAGAAACAGGCTGTTAGAAATTCTTTCTTCATAGATCTATCCCTATAACAGAATACCTACATGCTTCCTCTTACCACCACCCATCTCAGAAACAGTCTGTGAGCAACTCTTTTTTCATATAGCTACCCCTGTAACAGAGTACTTACACGCTCCCTCCCACCACCATCCATCTCAGAAATAGTCTGTGAGCAGTCTGGTATCACAAAACAAATAGAAAGAATTCTCAACGAAGAAAACATCTGAACCATATTTAAACCAGCTGTGAGAACGGGACAACTTCTTAATAACCATAAAGTCAATAAAATATATGTTAGTGATCTGGTGGTATATGAAATTTCCTGTTCTTTAGGCAATGTCCATATTAGAGAAACCGATAAAGCAGTGAGCTAACGTATAAAGGAACATGAGAGAAAATTCCGACAGGAACATTTCACGCAATGAACACTATCTGGGCATTATATCGAAACAGGACATTTCGTTTTATTCGAAAAAGCAACCTTCATTGCAAAAGTAAACAATAGTTCCCTATAAGACATAGGGAAGCGATCGAAATATTTAAACACCCAAATCACATGAACAGGAACAATGTGTATTACCCAATCAGATTTGGCTCTCCGTCCTTCCGGTTTTTTTGAGGAAAGACTTGATTGGACAATCGGGTATGACCAGTCTTCAAAGAAGGTCTCACTGACCAGTGTAAACGATCGTAGAAATCGTAACATCTATTTAAATCTGCGATAATACAGCATGGGTCAGCCGCCTCACCCCTATGTATGAACCATTGAAATTCACCAAAATTCGCTTCACTTGGTTTCATAAGGCGATCATTCTTACCCACAACAGAAATACAAATCCCACTCAAAATGTCAATTCATTAGATCTCCAAATCCTTTTCACCTCGGAAAGAGGAACTAACGACGTTGAGATCGAAGGGTGGACACTGGACAGAACGACAGCAATTGCTCGGTGTTCGACAGAGCGCCATTTCTGGTCGTGGTCCTCGCTTTTCGTCGCGTTTGGTCGGACCGGCGTAAAAATTACGTCGACTAGAGTTTATTTGTCCGGAAATGGCGGTGCCCCGGGGGTGGTGCTTGCAATGGTTATAGGTGTGTGGGAGAAAAAAAAGGGGATTGGCGTATAGGGGGAGAGGAGCGAGGGAGAAACAGAGACGCGAAGTAGATGAGTCCAGTGAGTGTGAGACAGGGAGAGCAACAGACTGGTACATACCATCCCAACTACTCGGTTGATGTATCGCGTATTATTTGTGTTGCGTTCGTTGCTGCATTGCGCGCTTTTTTCGCTCCTACCGCCTATTATTTATTAGCACTAACGTGCAATTGTATTGATCTGCAATATACCAACCCCTGCTCATCGCCCCACCCCTTGTTCAAGCCCGGGCACCCCCGGCGACGAATTTTTTTCCATTTGGAAAAACGTATCTGGACTTGCCGAACGCCCGGGGATGGAAGTTTGCTACGATCGGCTTTACGATGACTGATTCTTCGTATTTTCGGATCCGTTTTTCTGTATTCACCAGCATCGCTTCTGCTTGTGTACAACTTTAGCGAGGTCATTTGTTTACTATTTTTTTATGTGTTCAAACTGTAGTCTGTGCAAATATCAAAATTTAGTCAATTGATGTTTTCGAAAGTAGAATAGCTGAAGTCGAATTCGAGAAACTTTTTCCATGAGATGAGAGTAAGATAATATGAGGTTCCGGGAAATTATCTGCTTCTTTTTCTATCGGCGCTATCCATAAAACGGGGCAATTTTTCTAGGTCTTCATATGGAAAAAATTCATTTTCTGTGCTAAGCGGGTAGATTCAACATTATTCAGAAGTAAATAATGGAAAGCATAGGAAACTGAAGGAAAAGTATAAAGTGTCAGGTCTTTGTTTGTAAAAAAACTGTTTCCTTACTTAGAGACTCTATAAGTAAAACGACTTCAACGCCATATAAGAGATTACATTTTTGCTTTAAGAAAAGGACCAATATTTGTTCTTTCCTCGAACCAAAAATGTAATATTTTATATAATTTCGGAACCTCATACATTTTTTTGGAACTTCAACTATGAAAACTGTTTTTTATGAACAAAAATTTGACAACTCATATTGTTCATTTGCTCTAAAGTTGTTTGGTTCATAAGATAATATGGTACCAAGGACCAACAGTTAGTGTTGAAGAACTCAAGAATTAAAGCGAAAATCTTCGGTGTTGGAATATACTGACAGAAAGTAGAAGTTTGAGAAGATTCATTCAAAAGTCGTGTAATTTCTGTACTCTACTACACTTACATTGAATGTGAAATCATTAAATCTGACCGAAGACCAAAAAGTGGATGAATTTTTTTGAAACTTTGTCACCTGGGTATATTTGTACAAAAATTTTGGCACACGTAGACCTTTCATAAAATGGTGGATAGCATTTTCTTCTTTGGCAGATGAATGATGAGAATTCATTTTTGGTGTGGTATTTCTTATTAAAATTATTCCTCAAGTTTTTCACCTAAAAGGTTCGAGGAATTTTATTAAGCTAAAGGAAAATCTAAATATTATTCGATTAGGTTCAAACCTAATGGGCACATTATAGCACTTAGTCTTATGAAATTAGGAGATGGGAGTAGAGCATTGAAAAGATTGAATAGAAACTCTATCGACACAATTTGGAAATATTTTGTCGAATCAATCCTTTTTTGTTGTTTCAACCATATCCTGTGTAGCATATGGATATTGTATGAACAACAAAATGCTTGATAGATACAGCAAAATTTGCTTGTTTGAGGTAAATGTCCAGAATTTGACATATTTATCCAAAAAATGTACTTATATTAACAAAATATTTTGTGAAACCAACGAAAAATTTTATAAAATAATAAGAACTCTTCAAATCAACCGGATGCAGCCCAAAAAGTGGTTTCATTGCTCAAAAAAAATTTCTTGCTAATGGAAAAAACCATTTCACTCCCTTTCTAAAGTTTTTTTATAAGACAGATATGCCGTCTTGAGTAAAATAATTTCAAAACCATGCGAATAGAAATTCCTCGAACCTCTGAATCTGAAATCTTACTAACAAACTTGAGGTTTGAAATTAGACATTACTGTAACTTTTTACATTCTCATTCTGAATGAGAAGATATTGGTTTTTTGCAAAAACTGACATTCGCGGATTTAATGAATCTCCACGTTTTGAGACCCCCTGAGTCAGAAAAAACGATTTTTACAAAAGTGTCTGTCTGTCTGTAGTCTGTAATCTGTATACTCGATAACTTACGAAGGAATAGTCATTTTGGATTGTGCTTTGGCACACTTTTTTAAAACCATAAAAGAAAGGAAGAGTTTGTTAACCAGATATTTTGGATGAGAAAT
>WSXT02000015.1:2034504-2046202 GCA_011762715.2 Neuroterus valhalla
TGCAAAGGCCATTAACGGAATGCCTTTGCACTCTGCCAAATCGCTTTTAGAGCATTTTAAAATCGTATCATGGTCATGATCATTTTATCAATAACTCTCTTTGCCAGGCTCCCAATTCCATTAGTGATACTAATTTAGTAAAAATCCATCTTCCGATATAATATATATTTGACATGTCAGTCATACTAGTTCAGAAATTGACAATTATCACCCATAATTAACGGGACTCGTTTCCGGTAATGGAGATTTTATGATGCGATTATGACATTTTCGAATTAATTTTGATGCATTCATATGTTCATTTCTCAATGACACGCAGATGAATGATAATGTTATTATTCTAATTTGTGAACCATTTTATAAAAGAATATGGAACAATTAGATATTGATTTTATACTCTATTTTTCGTAAGGGATAGCAAATTCTTTTTCACCTTTTAAGGATTTTCTGTTGACTGTGCAATAATATAGTAGAAAATCTTTAATTAAATCAAATTGCATTCCTTATTTTTTAATACCACCTAATAAATTCATGTTGGAAAATTCTTCTGCAAAATATTCGACTCTCTATGGGACATGAAATCACCACCTGTTTTTGTTGGATAGGGTGAGTAAGAACCTTCCACCTAAGGCAATTGAGAGCCGACGTGACCATATCCGGTTGAGCGATTTTCCTCCTCTTTAGAGACTCTAAAGAGGCGGTTTGCATTTTCCTCCCTTTCCATCTTCCCTACGTCCACGAGTCCTCCCCAACCCTCTTCTTTCTACTTTTTCTCTTCTTTTTCCTCTTTCTCCACCAGTCTCTTCGACTCTTTTACTTGGCCAACGGTTCCACAGGCTTTTCCGATGTAATGATATTTCCATCCAATTCGAACCCCACCTCCGGTGTTGGGGGTGGAGGTTGGTGGTGTGCCGTGTGTGTACGTGTCCTGCACCCTCTCACTCCCTCCCTCTCCCTCTCTTTATCTCTTTCTCTCTCTCTTTTTCTCTTTTTCTATGTCTCTCGTCTCCTCGTGTCCATCGCCACCCCCACTTGGATGGGTGGCACGTCGCTCACTACGTCATCTGTCCCCTCGACCAATCGACGTGCGGCGCGCATTTTTTCCCCGCATCGTAACAAAAAAAAGGGAGGACAAAAAAAAAGCGCGAGCGGCATTACCCCCGTTGCCGCGGACCAATCGCCATACGTAAAGAGGCATTTTTTATGGGCGCCGCTTGGCCGGCCCGCTCGGTCAGTTTGTGTGATAAAAATTGACCTAAGTTTTTTTTGCACGCTCTGCACGCCCGGCTATAACTGCCTAACAGTTAAAAAGATGGGCTGTGTACGGCCTTCGACGGGGTAACCAGGATAGAACGGGAATCAGGGGAGTGAGAGAAAGAGGGAAGGGGTGACTCTATACCCGGAGCATTCAGAAAAAGAGAGAAGGATACGCGAGCATGTAATACATACTAGTTCACTGGAGACATGTAATACACATTGATGCATGAATGTGCATCGGTTCAAATGCCAAGGGTGGGGAGGGTAAAATTTGGAGATTCAGTTTCTAGCCCCACCATAAGAGTGCGTCAGTGGGTACCCATGAAAATCAAGCGCGTATAGTGCCTCCTTTACCACCTGCCTTGGAGATTCAGTTGGCTTGTTTTGGAAATTTCAAGTTTTTTACAAGTTCAATAAGCTTGCCGAGTTTGAGTTATGTGAATTCCTTGTTAGAAGCTTCTCTGTTCTAAAATCCAATAGCCACCCCTGTGAACATTCAAAGCCTGGGATGAACTCTTTAGGTTCAAAACGAGTTTCTGGAGAATTTTTAGAATGAAAGCTTCAGAAAAACGCTTTTCGAGGAAAATACCTTTGAAGTTCGAACCTGCCATTAGGGCCTTTTTCATGCAAACATGCATATATGATTCCTATTATTGGTAGCACTTTATTCTTGTGAATAGTAGATGTCAGAGTGGGCTTGAGGACAACTTTTGGGAATCGGAATACTATACCGAAGTGTTAGTATTCGTATTAGTATTCTCATCGCTTGAGCGCGCCTAGGGCCCGCGTATGTCATATCACGCGCTTCGCGTTTGATGATAAACTCGCCTCGCGCTCCGCGCTTGGTCTTTATACTTCCCTAAAACTGTATATAGAGCTTTTGAAACTAAAAAGTAGAAAGTCGGCTGCTGTATTTGATGAATAAGATTTCTCTTTTGCTAAAGCTTCTCTGGCTTTAACGAATACATCCTCATCGCGTGTCTCGTGCAGCACACTTGATCAATGACGTCACAGATTTGTAGGTTTTTTTCGGTGCGGAATTTCTGCTAATTTGCATTTTCCCGTCCTTGCATCGTTTGACCACAAAAGTAAACTTCCTAACTTTTGTTATTTGTTGTGCGACAAAAATTGGAATTTTCGGTTTTTCGAGAAGAGTCAAGAGGTTGTATAAACGATATTCTACGGCTCACAAAGAGAAACCATTTTTTCCTTTTGACTTTTTTCTTCAATCTTGCGTTATTTGGATAAAAATGATCACTTTCGTTTACATTTTTGAAATTTAGAAAATGCCATAACTCTGACAGTTTAATTTTTAACAAAAAAATCATACGGATAAATTGTTCCACTCTTTACGTACTACAAGATGCCATACTTACGATTTTTGAGTCTTCGAAAGAAAGTCCAAAAAAATTTCCAAAATGTTCCTTCCTTTAATTTTTTGTCCCAAATAGCTGGTTACGAACTTGACCTGTCTTTTTGGTTGCTGAGAACGTGTGCAAAAGTAGGATCGAATAGGATCAGTCATTCGAAAGTTATCGAGTTCGCAGATTATTTTTCATTATTGTTTGAGCGATCAAAATTGAAATTTTCGATTTTTTGAGAGAACACAAAAGGTTGTATTAACGATTTTGTACGGCTTCTAAGAAGAAACCTTTCTTTCATCTTGACGATTTTTCAATCTTGCGTTATTAAGATGAAAATTCTCATTTTCATTTACATTTTTTAATTTTTAAAATTCACCCAGTCTGACAATTTTATTTCTAACAAAAAAAATCATTCGCATAAATTGTTCCACTTTTTACGTACTACAAGATGATATACTTACAATTTTAAAGTCTTGGAAAAAAAGTCCAAAAAAATTCCCAGAATATTCCCTCCTTTAATTTTTCGTTCCAAATAGCTGATTAACGAACTTGACTTGTCTTTTTGGTCCCTGGGAACGTGTGCAAAAGTACGATTGAATATGATTATTCATTCGAAAGTTCTCGAGTTCACGGATTATTTTTCATAAATTCGGCGGAAGTCGATTTTCACATAAAACGAATACCTTCTCATTGTGATGAGAATGTGAAAAGTAAGATAGAAATATTTTTTTTCTGAAATTAGGATTCATGAAAAAATTTGATGCGTCAGGAAATTTTGGTTGGATTTTCATCTCAGTTTTTTTTAGAAATCTCTTCTTATATTTTGGTTTCATGTAGAAATCGAATTCCGCGCCTTTTTTGACCAACAGTTATGATTTTACCCATCAAAATAAAATACTCAAAAATAATATGGGAGATATCGGAAAAAGTTATTGAACAAAAATTGGCCATTCACGAAAATCTAACAAATTTATTCTCAAAAAATTTTCGATAGAACACGTAGTTTCTGTTATATTTGCCAAAATTATATACAAATGGAAAATCTATTTTGTTGCCAAAAGGTATGAGATACGAAAAAGATGTAGAGTAACAAAATAGCTCACTTTGGGAAGATCTACACATTTTGATAAAGTTTTTTTTTGATAGGGCACGTTATTTTTGTCTCGTTGGGGAAAATGATATTAGCAATAAAAGAATCCATTTTGTGGCCTAACTGTATGAGATAGGAAAAAAATGTATACTACCAAATTTGTTTAGTTTAAAAAAAATCTACAAATAGATTATTTTTTGATAAGACGCCCGGTTTTTGTTTTATTGACAAAAATATTTGTCAAAAAAAAAAAACATTTTTTGGTCAAACTGCGAGAATAAGGGAAAAAATGTTGTGAATAAAATTGCTCATTTCCAAAAAATCTATAAATTTTTTCAAACTGTTTCTTCATAGGAAACTCATAGTTTTTGTTTTATTCGTGAAGAACAAAATTTCAAATAGATAATGTCAAGTTTTCAGCCAAACTATACGAGATACGAAGGAAATGTTAGCAACGATAATTGTTTATTTCAAAAAGATATACAAATAGTGATGATTATACAAAGTTGAGTATTGAAAATTTTTGGTTTCAATTCAAATGCTCATTATGACATGTAATAACAAAACAAATATTGGAATTATTGCAAGGAATATTTAACATATATAACGTTTGAGCACATTTATATGGAGCGCGAAGCATGAGACACGCAATAAGAATGTATTCGTCGAAGCCGAAGAAGCTTTAACAAAAAATAATTCACAATGATCAAATTTTAGCAGCCGACGTTTTGCTCTTCAATTCCGAAATATCTATAGTAGAGAAGTAGAAATACTGAGCGCGGATCCGCGCTCATCAAAGAGCGTGAAGAGCGAGATCCAACAGGCGTGCGTTTGGCGCCCTCAAACTTGCCAGCGAAGCAAGCCGCGCACATAGCGCGGGATGGAAATGTGCCCGCACAACGGGCAGATTTTCTTCTTTGCAGAGCATTTTATTTCCAAATGAAAATTATAATTGGTTTCCGAAGAATGCACCGTTCCAAATATTTTTTGTCTATTCCAAATAGTACGTGATTCTATTATTTTTTCAATAATGTTGAAGAAGAAGTGTGATTGATATATTTTTGGGCAAAATGAGATTTAAGAAAGAGGAAACTTATGTTCAGGTGATAGCCAACAAATTACTTTGCCCTCTGACTGATTTTGAAGAGAATGAAAAAACTGAATTTCATAAGATAGGAAACATTTTTTATTGTGTTTTTTTTGTTGCCAAGAAAAAAAATTCAATTTCTAACAAAATATTGTTCCTCATATTTAAAAAAATATTTTGGCTACAAACTTGCAGTAAATGAAAAGCGCTCTCCAAAACTCTACATTTAAGGTCAAATTAGATTAGCCTAAGCCTGAAGAAAGTTACGCTAACGTACAGATTGATTCACGTAGTAAATTTTCTTCATAAGTGTCAATTTAGGCAAAGACATATTTCCATTATACTCACTCTATTATATGATTTCGAAGAGGGTGAAAGAATTTTTTTTTGAAAGAACATTCCTATATTATCTCCAACTCTCATATTTTATATGCATATTAAATTATATCATATACCTTGATCCGGGACAGTTTGTTGAGATGATGCAAAACAAATTATAAATTTATTTTTTCACGATTAGCTCAATTTTCTGTGTTAATATTACAATTCATAATGAGCATTGATATTGGAACAAATATGTTTCCATTGTCTTGTTTTATTAATTATCAAAATTCGTTTAAATATTATTGAAATAAATAATTTTTCTTTTGGTTATTTAATTCTAAACATCATTTTTGATAATGAGATAAGAATGGCACGTCCTATCAAAAATTAGTTGCAACCAAATTTATAGATCCTTTTCAGGCTAAAATTGTTTTGCCATTTTTCCTTTTTGTATCTCCCATAGTTTGATGGGGAAATGGAATTCCGGATTTTGATCCCCTTACTTGACATTTTGCATAGTAAAAAAATCGAGCTTTCTTCCAAGAGTATTTAGTCCGAATCAAAGGTGCTCAAATTGACAGAGAAGGTGAATAAATAATTTATTTATTTGAAGAATGGTTAAACAATCTTTTTCCCGAGTGGTGAAATAATATAGAAGGAGGTAAAAAGGGTCTAAGGTACCGTCCAGGCGCAACCACTGAAGAGGGGTGGTAGTCCTGGATTATTAATTCGACAATCATGTAGGTGAACACATTCTCAAAATTCAAAGACAATCGGAGAACATAACTTTGAAAGTTGGGCAACTTTTTTTGAGTCAATAATAAAATATATTCCTTCAGAACTAAGAGACATATGTCTAGCAAGAACAAAAAATAATTCTATTGTTCTTCACTTGACTTATTCAGTTTCTTGCACGTGTTTAATGTTGTTTCACGCTTGAAGACTAAGTCACTTTAAACTACATATTAAACTTCCATTTCATCATCAAAAACTGCTGTGACGACCCTGTTGAAAGGCAACGAGCTGGCGTTGGAGGGTGACAGCTTTTTCGCACTCCTTTTTCCACACTAGTTGATGGTGGGGCGCAAAATAATGCGCATAAAATGTAGCGTATTTATCATGGAGACAAAATGATGTGCCCGACTTTTAGGCAAACAAAGCTGTTGGCATTTGTGCGTACAGTCTACTTCATAACTTTGGCCTCTATCGATCAATCCGCTAACAAGATATTATAAAACGTAATTTCTCAAGTACATAAAGTTATTGTTTTCACCTTTCTTATTACATTCTTATCAGAGAAGATATAAGATTAGTGTGAAATTTGTCCCCTTAAGCCCGAAAAACAGTTTTTTCAATGTGTCTGCATGTCTGCATTCATGCGTGTATTTATGTATGTCTGTATGTATGTATGCCTGTAATCTGTATGTATGCACGACAACTTTTAAAAAAAACTAATCTATTTGTTGGCCCTTTGTTACAATCTTTCATTGTTAAAAACTGAAGATCAAGGTCATGAGCCACCTTTTTTGGATTAAAATTCGAAAAGTGAGATCATTTTGAAAATTCTTGAGACCATTTTTTTCAAGACTCAAAAATTGTAACTAGGGCTTCCTGTAGTAAGTAATAAGTGGAAGAATTCATCCTCATGATTTTTTTAATGAATACCAAATTGTCAGAGTTATGGCATTTTCAAAATCAAAAGATACAATTAGAAATGAGAATTTTTAGCCAAATAACGCGAGATATGAGAAAAATGTTTCTTTTTTTGAGCCCTACAAGATGATTTCTACAGTTTTTTGAATTTCCTCTAAACATGGAAACTTAGAATTTTGGTCACACAAAAAAAAATTAAAAATCTACAATTTTCATATCTTATCCAATCATGCAAAGTGCGGTAGAATATAAATAAACAAAAATTGCGCACTAAAAAAATATCTACAAATTTAGTAAAACCAAGAAAAAGGACGACGGCTGAGACAGTAGATTGATAGAGAAAAGTTGTTCACCCAAAATAGATCGATAAATTTGTTATAATTTTTCCGATTACATGCATTGTTTTTGTTTCGATCGGCAAAAATAAAATGCAGCATTAAAACGTTCAATTGCTGGAAACAGTACATAACATATGGAAAAAAATGAAGCAACAGAACTTCTTTACCTTGCGGACAACTTTTGATCGAGTGCGCAGCACGAGACACACGAGAATGTTATCGTTAAAGCCGGAGAAGCTTTAACAAAAGATGGTTCACAATCGTCAAAATTTAGCAGTCGACATTTTGCTTTTGAGCTTCAAAAGCTCTATATACAAATGTGCAAAGACCAAGCGCGTAA
Organism: Neuroterus valhalla; assembly: GCA_011762715.2. Classification (NCBI taxonomy): domain Eukaryota; kingdom Metazoa; phylum Arthropoda; class Insecta; order Hymenoptera; family Cynipidae; genus Neuroterus; species Neuroterus valhalla. The sequence goes on from WSXT02000015.1 coordinate 2,041,958, forward strand.
CGTGAATTAAATTTATAACTGGAATTTCGAGCGAAGCGCGAGAGTAGAATCTGCCCGCCCAGTGGGCAGATTTTTGGATGTAAAGTTTTCTTTTTACATTCTTATCCTGCATGAGGAGGTATTGGTTTTTTGTAAAAATTGACTTTCACATATTTGATGAAATCTCCACGTTTTGAGGCCCCCTATGTCAGAAAAAACAATTTTTACGAAAGCGTCTGTCTGTCTGTAGTATGTCTGTCTGTAGTCTGCAGTCTATAGTCTGTAGACTTGATAACTTCCGAAAGAATGATCATATTGGATTGTGCTTTGGCACACTTTTTTCAAGGCTAGAAAAGAAAGGACGAGCTGGTTAACCAGTCATTTTTGACTAATGGTTCTGGTTTTATTCATCAAAATAGCTTTTTAAAGAATTAAAAAGGCACATTCCCGCTCAAACAATGCAAGGTGGAAAAAAAATGTTGACTGCCAAAATTGTTCATTTTAGAAATATCTAGAAAATTTTCCGATCCAATTTTTGAATGAAATGCATAGTTTTTGTTCAAATTCCCAAAAATGATACCAAAAATGGAAACTTTTATTCCCCATCAATACTTTGTGAGATACGAAAAAAATGGAAGATATACAAGTTGTTGCACATAAAAAAATCTACAAATTTAATTGTAACTATTTTTCGATAAGACGGATAGTTTTCGTTTTGACCATGATAACGCACTTACATAAATAGAAAAATACCACTTTCCAGACAAAAAACAAGAGACAAGAAAAATATCAAATAGAAAAGGTTCTTTTTAAAAGGTCTTTAAGTTTCGTATGAACTATTTTTCATTGAGACGTATATTTTTTGTCTTAATCGTGATAACGCTCTTTGAATAATGAAACATTCAATTTGCTAGCCAAACTCTGCGAGGTGTGAATATCAAATTCAATAATCTTCATACAAGTAGAGGTTTTCAACTTCCTCATCATAGAGCGCGAAGCGCGAGATCCGAATGACGCGTGCCCTAGGCGCGCTCAAACTTGCGAGCAAAGCGAGCCGCGCGCTTAGCGCGCCATAAGAATGTGCCCACGTAGCGGACAGATTTTTTAGTTAACTAATCCTCTCTCGAATAGAAATTTCCTTGATTGTTGTAAGTTTCTCTTCTTTGGTTTAAAAATCAACAGTTTCATAATTATTTCATTGGACATTTTAACTTCATCACTGAATTTTTCTGGTAAAAATCTGTTCTTTTTCAGTGGGAAATTCGATTTCTTTGATTAACATTCATCTAATGGGCAGAGATTAAACTATTTTGTTTATAATTTGCCTTTTTCCATCGAATTTAACTTTGTGAAAATGACGCTTCTAGTTTGAAAGTCATCTCCTTGTTTGAAAATTTATATTTTCCATTGAAAAATCTACCGTTCGGTGAAAATTTTGTTCATTTTGTGGATAATTTTTTTTTTGTAGTAAGTATATCTTCTTAGTTGAAAAAACATTTTTCTTGTTGAAAATTGAACTGTTCATTGAAAGCTCATTAGTTTAGTTTGAAATTCATGATTCTTGTGACAATTGATCTTATTGGTTAGAAAATTTGTCTGTAAAGTTGACAGTAATTTGTATTTCTATCAGTATCAATTTCTTCGACTATAGATTAACCTATTTCATTCCTGTTTGTTATTCCCTATTCTGCATTTGTTGGTAAATTTATTTTGTCCGTTAGAGGATTCTCATCATTTTCGTTTTACGAAAAATTCATTTTTTCCGTTAAAAGAAGTTTTTTTTTGAAAGCTTATCTTTTTAACTGAAAATGTATGTATACAATTTAAATCGAGAATCTGAATCATGATAGGAAAACTGATCCGTCGTATATAAATAATAATCTTTCTTTTGGAATATGTTATTCTTTAAATTAAAATTTATGTTGAAATCAAAAATTAACTATTCGACATTCAATTGAGTAACTCATTTCTTTTTTTTTGTTGAAAAATCAAGTATCTGATGGTCTAAGGTGAATCTACTTCAATAAATGTTTTTCATCTTTTGTGCTAGAAATTCATGAATCAGTTCAAAATTCTACTTATTGGTTGTTTTTTTAACTTTTTTCATAATGAAATTGATTGATTCCATTTTTTGGGAGAAGTTTGCTTGCTTCTTCGAAATTCTATCTTTTTTAATTGAGAATAACTTTATTAATGTGAATTTATCTTCTCTGGTTTAAAAGTTTTTTTTTTAATCACATTAAAATTTTTTTACTTGAAAACTGAACTATTTCTTTGGGATTTATTATTTTTTGGTTAAAAATTTGCCTCCTTCAAAGATGTATTTATTTGTTTGAGGATATGAATTATGTCATTCGTATTTCATTTTTTTCTCACATTCTCAATCTGAATAAGAAGGTATTGGTTTTATTTGAAAATCGACTTTTGCAGAATAAATGAAATCTTCACGTTTTGAGACCCCCTCAGTCGCAAAAACGATTCTCACGAAGGTGTATGTCTGTCGTCTTTAGACTGTAGTCTGTGGTCTGTAATCTGCAGACTCGATGACGATCATCATCATCGAGTGCGAAGCGCGAGATCCAACAGGTACACGCCCTAGGCGCGCTCAAACTTGCGAGCGAAGCGAGCCGCGTGCGAAGGGTGCCATGTTGATGTGCCCGCGCAACCGGCAGACTTTTTCATTAGTACAACTAGATAATAAATCCTGCAACAAAATGGTATTTAGATGTCATGATACAAACAGGGCTGCCATTCAAGGAATAAGTTCTACTCTTGCTTAGATAACCTGAAGTTATTAGGTGGATACGCGTTTGGCAAAATCATTTTTTTACTCCACAGGCGACTCTTTCAAAACAGGAAAACAAACGATAAAAACGCGATCTACCCTCTACCACCTACAGCCTGTTTATACCTTAGCTGCTCCCCTTCCACCATCCGGCACGCACTTACAACGACTTTCTCTTTCTTTCTCATACATACGCAGCCTCGTACAGACAACTATTCAATCTTGAGATCATCAATCAATTTTGAAATGCACACAATATTCAAATTAGAAAATCAATAACAAATCAAGAGAAAACTTATCGTATAAAAATATGGGAAGGCTTCGTGCAGAGAATACATATTTGATGTTAATTAAGAAAAATCACAAAGGTTTACATTATATGATAACAAAACAAAAAAAAAAGCAGAAAAAAATATGTCCACAAACAAGCAGGGGTATCTGTCATTGATGTCTGCTATCACAATAGGTATAGAAATGAAATACAGTTGATGTTTAAGGCACCTCAGCTACAACCTCTGATTCTTATTTTACAGATGCTTGTGGGGGGGAGGTTTTGTCTCAAATTCTCCTTGATGATCTCAATGTCAATCCAGCGGAGCAACCAGCCCGCTCGAGATACGGATTATTCTAATCTACCGCGTGTCCCACGACACGCATTGTTTCGATGCCGATATTACCCTAGGATTTTCGACTGCAGCAAATTTTACTCTTTGTTACATTCTCATTCTGAATGAGAAAGTATTGGTTTTATGTGAAAATTGACTTTCGCGGATTTGATGAAATCTCGACGTTTTGAGACCCCCTGAGTCCGAAAAAATGTTTTTCTACGAAAGTGTATGTCTGTTTGTCTGTCTGTAGTCTGCAGTCAATAATCTGTGTACTCGATAACTTTCGAAAGAATTTTCAGATTGAATTGCCCTTAAGCACACATTTTGAGGGACCGAAAAGACAGTATGAGTTCGTTAACTAGCTATTTTGGATGGTAAATCAAAGGGGGGGAGCATTTTGAAAATTTTTTTAGAATTTTTTTTCCAAGACTCAAAAACTGTAAGCACGGTTTCTTGTAGAAGGTGAAAAATAAAACAATGCATCCCCATGACTTTTTTTGGTAAAAGAAAAATTGTCAGAGTTGTGGCATTTTCGAAATCCAAAAATGTAAAAGAAAATGAGAATTTTTAGCCAAAAACGCAAGATGAAAAAGAAAGTCAGAGGGTGAGTAATAAGTAGAACAATTTATTCTCATGATGTTTCTTGATGAGAACAAAATTGTCAGAGTTACGGCCTTTTCAAAATTCGAAAATGTAAACAAAAATGAGAATCTCTAGCAAAACAACGAAAGATTTGAAAAAAAATTATGGAAGAAGAAATGTTTCTTTTTAGATACCCTACAAGCTGGACTTCAGAATTTTTTTAATTTTCTCAAAAAATCGAAAATTCCAATTTTGATCGCACAAAAAATAATGGAAAATAATCTGTGAACT
>WSXT02000015.1:2046302-2056392 GCA_011762715.2 Neuroterus valhalla
GATAATTTATAGAAAAATTGTTCATCTTGAAAAGTTTCACAAGTTTTACATGAAATTTTTCCCAATACGGTGTATATTTTTTTTTATCGTGACAACGCTTCTCAAACAATGAGAAATTCAATTTGCTAGCCAAACTATGCGATATGTAAATATCAGTGGCCGAGCGCGTAGCGCGAGGGAAATACATTATCAAACGCGAAGCGCGAGATCCGAGTGACGCGCGCGCTAGGCGCGCTCAAACGTGCGAGCGAAGCGAGCCGCGCGCCATGAGAATTTTGCACTAAAGTAAAGAATGTTTATAGCCCAGAATTTTGGATGTATAGGGTGGTGAGCACCCCCCCCCCCTCTCTCTCTCTCTCTCTCTCTCTCTCTCTCTCTCTCTCTCTCTCTCTCTCTCTCTCTTTTGAAAACGTAACTAGAGTTATTGGTGATAAATTCTTGCAACGCGGTGGAATCATCGAATCAACGCTAACGCTACTCGTAAATTCGTTGACGAAGATTGCGTTTTCAGTCATAACCCTAAAACCCAGTAACGCACAATGTGTCGCTCACCCACGTGTCCGGTAACGCATATTTGCGAAGAAGGCGAGGGGATTCACACTCGCGAATTTTCAACATCACATTCATGTACTGTGCGTTGTGTTGTGAGTAATGGGTCGCAAATTGCCAATAAAATTATGGACTCGTGGCAAAGGAAATTGCATTTAATGCCATTCGAGTCTTTCAATTTCACGACCCCAACAGAAAACGACCCGCTGATCGTTGCCCACAACTCAAGAGTCCATAGTACCTTCGATCTCAGATTCCACTTGGAAAAATATCTCGACAGCTACAAAAATTCAGGGGCGTCAACATAAAAAACCATAAGGTTCTTGTAGAACGCATTTCACACATTTTAAGTAAAATGTGATCTTATCATTGAGTTTGAAATAATTATCATTTCGGAGTGTAAGATTTGTCATGGTCTGGAGATCCATGTTCGACCTTAGGGGCCTTTTCTGGATCCAAAGCAGGTTTTTAGCTCAGAAAAAGAAAAAATATCAACCAAATTCTTAAGATTTCAAACTAAAAGACCAGTAAATATTTAATTTTTAACAAAATGCTTCAGTTCCTAACCTAAACAGATAATTTTCTACCAATCAACTGCGCTTTCAATCGCGGAGATGAAATTCCTATCGAATCAGATGAATTTTTCAAAACCGAAAAGACGATCTTTTATCCAAAAAAAAATTATTTAGTCATGCAGGAACTTTAAAATAAAAAGGAATGTCATTGCAACAAAAAAGTTACATTTTTAACAATAGAGATAAGGTTCCAACTGACACCAGTATATTTCAAAGTCAAAAGGCAAATTTTCTATATTTGAACAGAGAGATTTATTGCATGTTTAAATAATTGAATTTTGAATGAAACGATCAAATTCTGAACCAAAATCATAATTGCATGCTTGAGTAACAGTATGATAGTAGTCTTTCCAACATAATAAAATTATCCGTCAACAAAGCGAAATTGAATTCCATTATTATTATATCAGCGAATAATCAATGAAATATATGTTTAATTGAATATTATAAAGTAGTTCAAAGTTAGTTGATGATTAAAAAAGTGGACAGTTCAAAATTTAAAAATATTCGTTCAAAGTCATAAACGATAAAAATTGGATCATCTGAAGTTGACTTTAATTTCAAATGGTTACGATTTCAGAGTTCTGAATTATCTTGTCGAGAACTAGTGTTCAAATTCCCCCTTTTAATAATAATTCAGATTGGAACACTCTTTATTTGTTTATACTCTCTCCGAATTATATCGTATACCTATACATATTTTTTTCCCATAAGTAGAATCCTATGAATATAAGGTATATACATTTACCTTGCAAGTCATTTCTTACTATCCTTAATCCTTCTGGCTCTTACTAGTGCGGTTAACTCCATCCCTTAACTCTTTCAGCTTCCTTATCCATTTCCACTCTCTTCTCCTCCTTCGTCACCTGTGCACCTTTCTAAGACGTGCAACCATGATTTTCGCTCATACCTACAAATTATACACAAATTCTCCTCTTCATTGTTCCAATACCCACATGCTCTCACTCCCTCTTCCATCCTAAATCTCACAACTCTATTCCACTTGCTCTCTTTCTTGATCTTTATCAGATATTCCGATTCCCTCTCGTTTTTCACCAACCTGTACCAGCTGCTATATGTTGACTCTAATATTTTGTCCCATCTATCCTCTCTCTGCCTTGCCGTCATCTCTTCTACTATTCTCTCCCATTCCCTATTTATACTCCCTCCCTTCTGCGTGTTAGAGAGTCTTTATATAACCATCACAAATCACATTGCATAAATATACATATTTTTCTCTGTGGCCTGATCAACTTTTCCTCTTTTCCTATTTCCTCCCTCAGCTCGACTCCATTCACTAGTCGTCCTTTAACCTTCTCTTTCCTATTCCCCACACATGTCCGATCACTCTACTTGCATATTCCATTCTCTTTTTCACCTGCTGTTTGTTTCCGCCTCCTACTTCGAACCAAAAACCCTAGGTAGAAGAACTCCTCCACTAACTCCATCACAATGTTATTTATTTTCCATTTATACTCTTCCCTCTCACCATCAGATACAGCACTCTTTCGTCATCTGCTACGAGCACAATTTTGTCTGCGTATGCCAGTGGAAACAGTTTGCCTGTTCCTATTACCATCTTCCCTTTTGATTTTCCTATTCATCTTCTCCTCCAAGTCTGCCGTTAGGACACTTAACAGTAGAGGACTTAAAGGACATCCTTGCCTTAGTCCTCGTCCCGTCCAGAATTCCTCCCTTTTCTTTTCTCCAATCTTCACCCTTATCTTTGTCTCCAAAAAATCTCTTTTATCCTTTCTATGAATCCGTCATTTATTCCTCTTTCTTCGTAACCTTTCAAAGGACCCTTCTGTTCACGGAATCCAAAGCTGCTTTGAAATCCACGAATAAAGAAACAAGTCTCTCTCTCTCTCCGTCTTCCTATTTACCAGATAATTGAGCAAATAAATATTATCTATACCTCTATACTCCTCTACTTTACTTCCCTCTCCTTTCTTAATCAACGGTACTGTCAGCCCTATCTTCCTCTCTCCGCACCACCCTTCGCCTCTCTAGATCTTATTGAAAATCTTACACATCTCTTCTTTCACCTCTTCCCTGCCATATTTAAGTGCATTGTTCTCAAAGCCATCGTATAACCTGTCGCTTTTTTTCTTTCCAGTTTTATGATTGCGTTATTCACCTCTTCCCGACTAATCTTATTCCCGCTGTCCTTATCTTCCGTAACAACTTTTCACCCTCCATATTTCACCCTATTTTCCACGCCCTCTAGCAAAGACTTGAAATACTTCGTCCATCCGTCCATTCCGATTTCCTCATTTATACTCTTCCTTCCTCCTCTTTCCCTGTTTATAACTCCCCATTCCTTCCTTCCCCTTCCAGCTCTCTCGACCTCTTCCATGTATCTTACCTTCTCCTCCTGTCTTTTTTCGCTTAACATCTTTTCATGCGCTCGTTTCCTTCTATTGAGCTCTCTCTTCTTCAGTTCCCTCTTCCTCCATTTTTATACGCTCTCCTCCAGCCTGTCTTTACTTTCCCGATATTCGTCACCCCACTTTCTCACCTCTCCATCTCCTGTCGGTCTTACCTCCTCCCTCACCTTCTCAATCACTCTTTTGAGTTTTTCTATCAGCGTGTCTACTCCTTTCTCTTCCATCTTCCGTTCTTCCTGCTTTTCCATTTTTTCTCTTAGTTCTCTCAACTAATCTTCCCCCATCTGCCCATGTTTAACATTCTCCCTTCCCTACTAAACTTTTTTTCTTCCCTCTGCCACGCCTAAATCCTCTACAATTTGAGAATTATTTATATTTTCACAATTTCACTACATAAATATGCTTAGAATAAATCAAATTTTGAAGGGTATGAGTACTAAAAAAGACCTACTCACACAGTTAGTGGAAACTGACAATTTTGGCAGTTTTTGAATGAGCTTTTGATTCGTGTAACTTTCATCATTTTGAATTACACATTTTTAAATTTTCGAGTTTCCTATGAGAAGCTACATTATTTTGAAAGTTTCTTCGGAATAATAATTCAGTTCCAAAGGTGCCGATGGTGGAGAGTATGATACGAAATTATATCTTTTGATTGATCATCTCTCGAATATTGAAGAAGATTCTTGTTTAAAATTTAATCAAAAATATATATTTGGACTTCCTACTCTTATTCTATACCATCTCCATTCAATATGAACTTGCTTGGAGAAACAATGTTCATTTGTTTTGGTAGCGTATTATTGATTTCAGATCATCTGACATTACGGGTAAGTGCAATACGCATAATAAAAACCCTTTCTGAACAGATAATAAAACATCCACTGATTTTTCATATGCGTGCTTGCTTCCATTTTTTCCTCAAAAACAAAAATAATAAAAATAAAACAATAAAATTTGAATCTGTTATGAATGTTCCAGTGATATTGGAAAGCTGACCTTTCTTATATTGTGTGCTTTCAAAAATGATTTAAAAAATATCCGTCTATATATATTATACATGCATACATTAGAATTTTATTGCTCAACTATTAGAGTGCACTTAAATTTTTATTGCAAAGATGAGGCATATTGCCTTTTTCAACTAATCGCGAACTGTGGACAGATTTTTGTATTTCACAATGAAAGCGGAGAAAAAAAAACAGATATCACACTTACCTTGAGTCGTGTTTTGAATCACTTCATTATCATTTTCATAATAAATAACGTAGATATGAAATTTTAGGGAAAACGAAAAATTTCCAAGTGAAATATAATATCGTCCTCTGATGTTAAAGAAACTTGTCTGGTTTGCCCCTATAAACCTTTTTTATACAAATAATACGATAGTAAATAATTTATTGTTTATTTGAAATTTTCTCTTTATCGCACTGACTTCGTTATCATACTTACCTCCATCGACCCTAATTGAAATTTTTCCCTTATCTTAGGGTCGATTTACCCATGATTTTATTTCTTGATCTTCAAAAAATTTTACGCTTTTTAATAGAAATAATACAATACGATTTCCTTCGAATTTGGAATGATTCAATTGAGAAAATACTTACATAAAACTATTTAATTTTGAACGCTCCGAATTAAACTGATGTAACTTAAAGTCCTTTTCATTTCATTCGTAATATCGACCCCTTTCTAGAATTTAACCTCCCCAATTTAATTCAAAATGTTTTAATATCGTTGTTTTGAAAAATTCTAGAATTCTTGATATTTGAGTATTTGTTTTATAATCGATTTTCAAATGTTAATATTTCTATACTCAGATCTAGTGTATGTAGAAAAAAATTAATACAGAGAATAGACAGTCCCACATTCTCTTGTGAATATTACCTGCACTTATTGAACTTTTATCCGTAGAGACAAAAATAAAGAAAGAACTTGATCCGATTTGGGATAGTATGAAGATGCCTGCCTTTGTTTTGACCTGAGGTCGTTTGAAGTTTTGAGTGTGGAGGTTCGTTGGTACCCCATCCTAAACTGATTCGAAGTGGCTCAACCCCCCCCCCCCCATAATTCTATCAGGAGCCAATCACGTTCAGTGAAGAAGGGGAGCCCATCTGTGCATGCAGTAAATCGCCAAAACGGAAAAGGACTCGGTCAGACTTCGTCTTGTATGAAAATATTTTCCTAAAGTCGAAGGGACACCCTTCATTTATGAGATGATCTCCTTCATCTAAATTTAGTCCTCCAGAAGTTACAGTATAGTGCAGTTTTTCTTTTAATAATTTCTAATAATATTCAAACATATTTTTAATACATTAATAAATGGAGCTCAAATGGATCTTGAAATAAAATTTCTTCCGAAAAGTAAAACACTGATCCGGATTTAGCTTTCGGCATTTTCGTGTTGGACCAACACATTATTTCATTAGAAAAACCGAAATTTAGCGGCTGCCACTTTTTCGCGTCGAGATTTTGTTTTTCTCCGTCGGCGTATGAAGCGGATGACAAAAAGTAGCTTAACAAACATTAAATTTGTGGTATCTTTCTCGCGCGAGAAAGGTCTACTCACACAACAACACCTCGTAAATTCTGCGCTGCATTATCTTGCGCGAAAAAGGAGGCGAACAGTGCACACGCGCCGGTTAAAGCTTTTCATTTCCGTAATATTTTAAAGCTATCGCGTCCGGTCAACAAATTTATGCCCCAATAAAGTTTTTCAACCTCACAGCAAAGCCGACGTGTACGTGAACGCAAAAAGTTGTAAATAAACGGCCCACTTAAGCCGTGTCCCTCCTACTCAAGAAACCCCCTGACACATGTGTGAAAAATTGTCCTTTAGTTGTAACGAATATTTTACAAGGAATGCAAACCTTTTACTAAACAAAATCAGCTCCATGTTTTTTCGAAATCTTTCAAAACGAAATTGTTCGAATATTTTTTATCTCCATTGAACAATAATTTGCATGAAGAAACGTTCCTCCTTTTCTTTGGTATATTAGGCCGGAAGTAGAATCATTTGCAAAATTGTTGAACTCCGAATTACTTTGTGTACTCATGATAAATGAGTTTCATTTAATGATTCAAAATAATTTTTTAGCGTTTAAATTCAATTGAATAGTTCATATTTAAAAACCCGATATGTATTTGAGAGAATTGAATATTTTTCTCTGAAATAAAAACAATGAAGATCGCAATGGCAGCAAAGCGAAAAGTACGTTCGGTTGAGTAAGAAGAGGGCATAATACGGATCTCCATTTGAAATAAGCTCCTCCACCCTTACCACCTTTCCGCCATCAGCACCCGTGTACCTAGTTTGTTGCGTTTGAATATTCAACGCAAGTTTTTTTATTAGCCTGGCTACCCTCTCCTCATGCTCGCAGCTCAGACATCTTTATTCATCGCCTTTCCAAAGATATAATTGAGTAATTATTTATAATATATCTAGAATATGCATGCTTCACTTCTCTACCAGAATACATTACTGCTTACTACCCCTAAACGTAACCTCTTGTTACCGTTCGGATTTCTAGCCGGTTAGTTCCACAGAGGTTCTCATTTCTTAAGCTTTTATTTATTTAATCAAAAATAAAGACGATTTTTTCTTATGAGACTATTTTCAAATACATTAGTAAACATGTGAATAGAGAGGCAAAAGTAGACATATGATTGAACTTTATCGGCTATTCAAACATAAGATTGGGAGAAATAGCTTCAGGTGTAACCCAAAAGAATAAAAAATTGTACCGCACTAACCGAAAATTGCGACTGGACGGGCTTTAGTCAAGCGTTCTGATTTTTGTAGGGGCATCCTGATTGAAGAGCATGGACAGCCTTCAGGTGGAGCTCCATGGTTGTTATACTAGTTTCAACTTCGGTTGAAGCGTTCAAGGTGTTGGACTGAATAGTTTTGGCTTCGGAACAAGCTCACAGATTCTTGTTCTAGGAGGGCCTTCGAGTAACAAATCAAGATTTTTGTAGTATAATCTGGATTATTCGACCCATAAAGCCATCGGTGAAGCTTAAAGGGTTATATGACAGGGTTAGACTTGGGTCAATCTTTCCAATTTTGCTGCGAGTCGGGTTTTAGGGTTGTTGGGCAAGGTTGCATTTGGGGAGAGCTTTCGAATCATTGAACAAATAAGTTTGAGATTTGAAATATTCTTCCGGATTTTTGTGCTAGAACAAACTTGGGGCTTGGGGTCGGCATTTGCATTCATCGTCCAGTTTCGGCTTCAGAAGAGCTTCCAGATTGTTCGGCTAGGGCGGTCATTGAGTAGATCTTTTTGATTTTTGGACTCAGTCGGGCTTCAAAGAAGCTCCCAAACTGTTGGACGAGGACGGGCCACGAGTTAGCCTCGAAGTTCTGGAAAGCGGGTTGACTTTGAGTGAAGTTCGCTAGTTGTTAAACTAAGTAGGTCGTAATTGATAGGTCCAGATAGCCTCAGGGTAGAGCTTTGGGGTTATTAGGCAGAGTGCGACTTTACAAAGAGGCTTCAAGTTGCAGTACTAAACATATTGGGTTCCAAAACAGGAATCCGGAATTTGTTCCAAGACAGTCTGTGGGCCATAAATTTAATTTTTGGAAGAGAGTGAGCGTTATTAGAAAGAGGCAGAAGCTCCATTCAGTACCATACAGTTAGGATCGGTCCCGGGTCAAGCTGAGGTAGCTGAACATGTTCTTCTTGTAGTGCAGCTTCAAGGATATAAGACAAGATTCAACTTGGAGTCATGCATTCGGATTGTTGGTCTAGATCAGGATTCATAGGAGCTCTCAATCTTCAGGGCCAGTATAGGCTTTGGGTGAAGCATGAGGGTTGTTGAATAAGGTTTAACTTCGGGTAGAGCGTGCGGGTTGTTGGACCAGGGGGTTCCAACTCTCATAAGGCTACGTGTAACACATAATTTCAGTGGCGCCCTCCCGTTGAACTAGCTACTCCTCCTTACTCCACCGTCCCACCACTGCCCAACTCCGTACTGCATCGCCTCACCACCGTACTGTACTCCCACGTGATACGGGCTACCTGTGAGCAGCTGTGAGGTGTGAAGGAGAGGTGGAGAAAGGAGGAGAGGAGAAACTCTAGCATGATTTCGCCGGAGTTGGAACCCCCTGTGTTGGACCAGTTCGAGCTTCAGAGGAACTCTCACTCAAATGAGTTAGGATCGATCCCGGGTCGAGCTGAGGTAGCTGAACAAGTTCTTCTCCCAGTCGAGCATCAAGGATAATAGATAGGATTCGACTTCGGCTCATGCATTCGGATTGTTGGGCTAGATTGGGATTCACAGGAGCTTCTAATCTATAGGGACAGTATGGACTTTGAGTGAACCATCATGGTTGTTGAATAAGGTTTAACTTTAGGTAGAGCATCCGGGTTCTTGGGCCAGTTCGAGCTTATTCAAAACGACTCTCATTCAACTGAGTTAGGATGGGTACTGGGTAGAGCAGAGATAGATGAACAAGTTCTTCTTCTAGTGAAGCTTTAAGGATATTAGACGAGCTTTGACTTGGGGTCATGCACTCGGATTGTTGGACTATATCAGGATTCATAGGAGCTTTCAATCTTCAGGGCCAGTACAGACTTTTGGTGAAGCATCAGTGTTGTCGAATAAATTTTAACTTCGGGTAGAGCATGCGGGTTGTTGAACCAGCTCGAGCTTCAGGGGACCTGTCATTCAATTGAGTTAGGATGGATCCCGGGTCAAGCTGATGTAGCTGAACAAGTTCTTCTTCTAGTCGAGCTTCAAGGATATTAGACAGGATTTGACTTGGGTTCATGCATTCGGATTGTTGGGCTAGATTGTGATTGACAGGAGCTTCTAGTCCATAAGGCCAGTACAGACTTTTTTTGAAGCATCAGTGTTGTTGAATAAAGTTTAACTTCGGGTAGAGCGTGCGGAGTGTTGGACCAGCTCAAGCTGCAGGGGAACTCTCAATCCATTGAGTTAGGATGTGTTACGGGTCAAGCTGATGTAGCTGAACAAAATCTTCTAGTCGAGCTTCGAGGATGTTAGACAGGATTTGACTTGGGTTCATGCATTCGGATTGTTGGGTTCGATTGTGATTGACAGGAGCTTCTAGTCCATAAGGCCAGTACAGACTTTTGTTGAAGCATCATAGTTGTTGAACAAAGTTTAACTTCGGCTAAAGCGTGCGGTTTGTTGGACTAGCTCGAGCTTCAGGGGAACTCTCATTCAATTGAGTTAGGCTGGATCCCGGATCAAGCTGATGTAGCTGAATAAGTTCTTCTTCTAGTCGAGCTCTAAGGATATAAGACAGGATTCGACTTGGGTTCATGCATTCGGATTGTTGGTCTATATCAGTATTCATAGAAGCTTTCAGTCTGCAGGGCCAGTACCAGAGCCGGACCTAGACTTAAAGGGGCTACGGGGCAAGACTAAGTTCGGGGCTCTATTTCTCTATTGAATTTTTCAACTCGATTTTTTCCAATTTTTGTAAAAAAAAATCTGCCCGCTTCGCAGGCACATTCTCATCGAGCGCTTGGCGCGCAGCTCGCTTCGCTCGCAAGTATCAGCGCGCCTAGGGCGCGCGTCCGTAGGATCTCGCGCTTCGTGCTCGAT
>WSXT02000015.1:2056492-2072577 GCA_011762715.2 Neuroterus valhalla
ATATATACACATATATCACCAAGCATCTCATCGTCCCAAACCTCAGGATAAGAATTCGAATATTTTCCAAAAGTTAGTCGTCCCAAGTCCTGAGCTCTAATGAATGTTGAAAAATGAATGAATTTTCAATAACATTTGGAATCGCTGACTACTTGACCAGGGTGAGCCTTAAATTCCAAGTTTTCGAAAATCGAAAATGTCTCGTACAGAAAGTTTTCTACTTGCAATCAGGACTAATTAAATCGATGATTTTTTTAAAGAATGGTACTACGTTGTTGTAATGAGGTGAAATATTCTTCATTTTGAGATTTCTGAATTCATTCTCTATGTTTACTTACATTGTGGTAATTTTTTTTTGTAAAATTTTTTGGTTTTAAATGCCCATGAGAATCAAAGTAAGAAAAATATTGGCCTTGGTTCGAATTTTTGCAATAAGAAGAAATAAAATTTTCCATGATTAGGTTAATTTTCAATAAAACTAGAAATCAAATTAGTTTCATGTTTAACATGCACTTAGTTCGTGCTAGAGAAGCAAGCTGTAATTTCCTGAGACATAAAAAAAAATTTTCATTCAAGAAAATAATGCCTTATTTGAATATTGAAATTAGAGACACGTCATACATTAAACTGGAAGTTCATTTTTGGATGAAAATTAACTGTATCTTGGAAAATATGACATTTCCTATAATTTTCAATAACTCCCAACTCAAACAACATGTCTCCTCATAATTTCATCAAGTAATTAGGATTTGATACCGATAACTGGAACAAAAAGATATTTTAAGCCTCTCCGAATTTTTCTCTATTATTCAACAAACGTTTCATGAAAGCCGATTTTCTTATAGAACCAATTCCTTCTCATAAGGATGAGTATTTGAAAATTATTGACCTTATTTCAATGGCACCATAGCAACAATTTATATTCTAAAAAGTCTCCGAAATTCTTGTTTCTAATAAGAATTTGCAACTTTTCAACGCCAGCCATTTTTGATATCCGAAAAAATCATCTTCTTGGCCCACCTCATTGTTGACGAATTATATACCTTTTCTAGTAGGTCTTTGCAGTTATAGTCAACTATATAAGAAAATTTGAGCAATAAAAATGCAAATGAAACATGCAATTTATTTTATAACAAGAACTTTGAATATTCCTCCTTAACAACTTTAGGATTTAAAAACACTTTTTGAAGTATTCAAAAATAAATTTCCATAAGAAAAAAAAATGTGATGCTATTAAAGCTCTTTGATCCTCCTATTCCATTGAAAGCACAAGTGGAGAAAATAAAATTCTAGCCCAAAAATGGCCTCTTCACTAAATTTATGCTTGTGCATCAATTGTTATTGATTTTTGGTCCACCTAACTGCTTCAGATGAACGCGAAATTTATAGATTGCGAACTTGTACTCCTTTAGCTTTATTTATTAAGAATAATAGGCAACTATATCAAAAATAAAAATTCCAAAGATCAAAGAGAATTTTTGTATGTGGTAATTCGAGAAAAGAACTTAATGGATTCGTAAATTCGAGTTTGTAAATGAAATCGAAAAGCATTGCGGATAGGAAACAGATTGGTATAACTAAGGAGAAATGTAAAGTTATTTATATTTTTAATAATGGTGATTTCCGTTGACACTCCGACACAATATCAGCTTCGGATGTAACTTTTGTTTCAAACTTATGTCACATGCGTTGCTTTCTGTAACATTGTGAAGTCATTTTGCACTTTTTTTCCAGATACGGTTTGCATTGATAATTTCGTTGCCATCGTAATAGAGGCGAATCAAGCTTACTTCACTATGGCCTCGCATCCTGAATTTCGTCGCATTGTCGGGTGCTTTTATAATGTCCTTTTTTGGGTTTTTTGCTAACGTTACAATTCTGTTTTTATTCTGCTCCACATTGTGTGAATTTTGCGAAAACCCTTCTGTTGAAACGAGGAGAAAGGTGAATACGTTTCAAGTGTACATGTGTCACAGTTTGATTTATGATAAAGAATTGAGAATAATGAAAACTGGAATTATAAGAAGAAATTTTTTTCAGGGTTATACAGCCAGAAAAATTCCTTGCATTATGAAAGAGAGAAAAAGCTTCTAGGTTGAAAAACGAGTCATCAGGGCATTTTTGAATTCGGAAATTAAAAACAAACCGCTCTTCGAGAAACACGCATCTGAAGGCGAGTACCCCTAAATGCACATGTAATACTTTCTCTTCGTGAATAAAATAATCTATTCTGATTGCTTTTGTGATATAAATAAAGTACCAACAGATTGAATGTAGGGATAAGAAGTCGAACTTTGAATACTTTTTCATAACAGGTGCATGATTTCAAGCCTTTTTGACGTCTATCATGCGGGACTAAAGCTCTACTATTTACTCCCTAGGGGGTGAAAACTGACGTCAAAGTTGCATCATGAAAAATCATACATCTGTAGGCTCGCATATTACAATAATCAGGCAACTCACCATAAAAACTTTCAGGAAATTTTGGTTGCAGATAATAGAGTTTTATGGTTATCTATGGGAAGTTACCATATATAACCTTTAAAATTGCCGGAAATTCCCGGGAATCTATGGAAATTTTTTAAATTGAATTTTGGGGCATTTATCTCAATTTTCCATGTATTAATTGTAAGAATACTATAAATTATCGAAAATTTCCATTAATTCCCGGAAATTTTCAAATTCAATCCTAAGCATATTATCTCAAGTTACCATAAATTGCTTGTAAGATTTCTATAAATTACCGAAAATTTATTTTGAAATTTTAAGTAGATTTTGGTTGATTTATGATAAGTTACTATATTTCCCAGTTAAATCAACACGAATTACCGAAAATTGACATAAATTTCCAGAAATTTATGGAAAATTTCCGATTGAATTTTAAGCCATTCATCTTGAGTTACCAAAAGTGTCTGTGAGATTACAATGAATTACCGAAAATTTTCATAAATTTCCAGAAATTCGTGAAACTTTTCAAATTCAATTTCGGGTCATTTTTGGTAAGTTCACAATTTCCCCGTTAGATTACCGAAAATTCCCATAAATTCTCGTAAATTTTCAAATTGAATTCTAGGCAATTTATCTCAAGTTACCATAAATTTCCTGTGATATTACTACGAATTAACGAAAATTTCCCAACATTTCCGGAAATTTATTTTAGAAATTTAGAGTAAATTTTAGGCGATTCATAATTAGTTACTATATTCCCCTGTTAAATCACCACGAATTACCAAAAATTTATGGAAATTTTCCAATTGAATTTTAGGCAACTTATCGTAAATTACCAGAAGTGACTGTAAGATACTATAAATTAACGAAAATTTTCATAAATTCCCGGAAATTCGTGGAACTTTTCAAATTTAATTTTGAGTAATTTATGGTAAGTTCCAATATTTCCCTGTTGAATTATCGAAAATTTCCATAAATCCTCGGGAATTTTCAAATTTAATTCTAGGCAATTTATTTCAACTTACCATAAATTTCCTGTGATATTACTACGAATTGCCGAAATTCTCGGAAATTTATTTAAAAATTTGAAGTAAATTTTGGGTGATTTATGATAAGTTACTATATTTCCCAGTTAAATCACCACGAATTACCGAAAATTCACATGAATTTCCCAAAATTTATGAAAACTTCCCAATTGAATTTCAGGCAATTCATCTCGAGTTACTAAGAGTGCATGTGAGATAACAATGAATCACCGAAAATTTTCATGAATTTCCGGAAGTTCGTGGAACTTCTTAAATTTAGGTTTGGGTAATTTACGGTAATTTCCCATATTTCCCTATTAAATTATTGAAAATGTCCATAAATTCTCGGAAATTTCCAAATTGTATTTTAGGCAACTTATCTCCAGTTACCATAAATCTCCTGTAACATTGCTACAAATTATCAAAAATTTTCAAAAATTTCCGGAAATTTATTTTAAAAATTTTAAATAAATTTTGGGTAATTCGTGGTAAGTTACCATATTTTTTTCTGAATTTCTGAACTTCTCAAATATCATGCTTCCTTTTTTAGAAATCCAATTTGGCCTAAAGCATGACTGTATTTCGAGAAATGTCTGAAATCATCCATTTGTTATAAAGAACATCGTATGCGCCAACTCAAACAGAATAGCTGGAAAATAAAAACCTTCTGATATGGCAGCTTTAGAATATAAAAAAAAAACAATTCGAAAGTGAAAAAAAGTAATAACCTTTGAACCTTACGAAAGAAAATAAATTGAGCTCTCACGAAATTATAACAATCTGCGAAATTTAAATCTGTTGAATACAAAATCCCGAAAGTGTTGGAATATGCAAAATCTCAGTATATAACAGAACACATTATTTCAAAAAGGTATCATGATCGACGGCCGCTAACAATAAGGTTATATCTCAGTAATCAAAGCAACAAGGTTCTATTTTTATCAAAATTCAAAAAGGTAATATCTCGCCGGCCAATTCAAAAAGGTCCTATCTCGGCGGCCAATGCAAAAAGGTTCTACCTCAGCGTTCCGTGCAACAAGGTTCTATTATTCTATTATTCCGACGGCTCAGATAGAACCTTGTTGCACGGAAGGCTGAGATAGAACCTTTTTGCATCGAGCGCCGATATAGAACCTTTCTGCATTGGCCGCTTGGATAGAACCTTTCTGCATTGACCGCCTAGATATAGTTACATAGATGGTTACATAGACAGTTATTCTGAGGATTGAACGTAATTAGGTTAGCCAGGTACGCCCAATCTTTGATATTTTTGTAGAGGATAATGATTTGTACCTAATACTTTTCTGGAAGTAAAGAAAATAGAGTTGAAGATTATTAAGTTTCTTTTAAACTTACGAAAATATTCAATATTGAATCCATTTTGATATTCAACTTTTATCAATCGCAGATGCAAACGTATCTATTATCAGAAGCAACTACTTTTTATAATTGATCAATTTAATGGAGAGTCTGGAAAAATTATTCACATAAAATAAAAAAATCAATTTTTTATTTCTTCCATATCATTCTTGTCCATACTTAGAGGATGTACACTAAGTAAGTCGATCTCAAAATTCTATAATCTTGATAATGGTTTATAAAATTGACCAAAATATATCTATCAATATTTGCTGCGTATTTTGAAGGAGGCTTCTAAGTGTGATTCAGAAAGAAATATTTCAGTTTGGAATTTTCTATTTGTAAGGAGTTATTCAGAGTTTTAGTTTTGCTTTCTCGTTAGGGCAAAGTTACAATTCTTATCTATAACTTCTGATAAATAAACAATCATAACCTGAATAATTTTTTTGTGGAGCATACTTAGAAGCTCTCATCAAAATACTCAGCAAATATTAATAGATATAAGTTTGGTAAATTTTATAAATCATTATAAAGATTATCGATTTTCGAGATTGTCTGTACGTGGACTTCATCCTTAATATCTGTTGAATATTCATTTCTCTATCCTTCCAAAATTAGAAAGAACCCTGAATATTTTTGAATCTGCATAAATTCAGAAAATATAAAAATACAAATACCACAAGCAAGGAGATAAGTAAAAAGAAAATACAACCTCAATGAATTTCGAAATTGGAACTGGTCATATTGTCATCTTTGTGAACGTTCTCGGCTTGGCAGCAGTTCGCCGGGTAAATGAAAAGTTATAATGCCATCGAAGCATCGAAAACGTAACTGTATATGTCTGTTTTTCGCACACGAAGAGACAGGGTTTTTTTGTGCTGGTCGTTATTGGTATCGGGCAGTGCCCGTTTCACCCGCGAGTCGACGCCAGTGTGTAAGGGTGTGATATTTTTTACTCATTCCGATGCCCACCCACCCCCCTTCGGAATCGAGCCCCACGCGAGAAGCACCCTTCCGCCCTACCCCTTCCCATTTCGATCGCCGCATTCGTATGCGTGGGTTCGATGGGTATTGATATATTATTCCCAATTGTTCGTGTTCTTTTTTTTGTGCTCGCCACTCTCCGAGTTTTTTTCAATTATAATTCTTTTTCGTATCCAATCAATCATTAGTATTTCCATTGTCCTTCGGCATTTTCATTTGGCGTCGGGGCTTCGAGCCGGGAATACGGAAGGTTCAAACGGGATTTTGGTACGGGTGTTGGGAAGCAACACCGCGAATCGTCTCTTTGCCACCCCCTGAATTTTACGATCAGCGCTGCTCCCAATTCGTTAATGCGATCGGAAGGAAATTTATTTTCTTTTTAACACGGAACAATTTCATTTTTCACGATTCACTGACTCAATTTTCCACATACTTTTATGAATTTAGTGTCATCTTCATTATTTCTAATTGATGTTGTTGAACCATCGCTTCATTCGGGGAAATAAACATGAAAATGTACCTCGAAAAACATTTAATTCTGTATAAAAATCTACAAGCGTTCGCGGCAAGTTCATGATTCTGTTGGCTTTCTCATTATTCGCATCTAATGTCGACGGCCGCTAACAATAAGGTTCTATCTCAGCGGTCAAAGCAACAAGGTACTATTTCGTCGGCCTATTCAAGAAGGTTCTATCTCGGCGGCCAATTCAAAAAGGTTCTATCTCAGCGTTCCGACGGCTCAGATAGAACCTTGTTGCACGGGATGCTGAGATAGAACCTTTTTGCATAGGGCGCCGAGATAGTACGTTTTTGAATTTTTATAAAGACAGAACCTTGATGCTTTGGTCGCTAAGATAGAACCTTGTTGTTAACATCCGTCGATGTATTCTTTCGCATCATGAATCTGGTTCAAAGAAATGCTTCTCTTCTTTTATTATTCCCAATCTTTTAGAATGGTTCGATCTATTATTGAAAGTTTTGAAATTCTTAAGTGCAAAATCAAATAATATTCAATTGATAACATATTCAATTCTTCGGAATCAATTTAATCAATAATAACATTCTTGATATGTTTGCAGTTCTTTGTAAGCACCATGGAGTCGGTTCGAAGAGATTCTTTTGTTTCTTCACTCCTTTTTTCAGTTTATGAATTTGATTATTTGTAAGTTTGTATGCTTCAAAGTAAAATAATTTCTAGTCAGAAAATGGAAAATTTTAATATTAAATAAAAAAATTGAAATTAAGAAAATAGTGTACTTTTAAATCAAAAGGATTTGAAGTTTTCTGATTTGGAATTAAAAAGCTCCCGAATTAAACAGCTTCGAAAGCTCATGAATTCGCGATGTTCAAAATTTAGTATTCCAGATTTATTATCAAAAAATTCCAAACTTCAATTACTTTCAGTAGGATAATTCCAATTCGGGAAGATTTTAAATTGAATAAGTTCCAAACGAAGGCCGTCGCTCGAGTAGGCAGGGTGATACTGCGTAGTTTCAACTTGTTTACTTTGCGCCTCTCTGCGTGCGGCATTAGAGGACTATATTCGGCCCTGAGTGTCGACATAAGCATGCTCGATCGTCCCTTCAAATCCGGTTCGAACTTGATTTCCATTGCGCTCCACACAGGGCCGTCAATCCGCAATGCTGGCCTTGTCTAGAAAGATGAGTTTATATCTCTGATTCCGAAATTGGAAGCGCTCGAAATCGATCATTTCTTAAATGGAGAAGGTCCAAAATATTTCAAATATATAAAGTGTTCAATGAGAAACGATATTCAGTTCAAAGCGTTCAATGATTGAGAATGGGATAAACCATGAAATAAAAGTTTCTTACATTCAAAATGGAAGAAATCGAACTAAAAAATGGTTAAAATCTAAAGTTTCGAGTCAATCATGGAATCATAAAGTTTTGAATAATTAAAGATCAATTGTCTACAATTGAATAGTTTTAGCTTGAATTTGAGATAAGAGGAAAATTGAAAATGGAAAGCATTTTGAATATTGTGATTCCTGTCCAAAAGATTTATAAATGAAATAATTGGGTATTGGAAGTGTTTGAAAAAGAACATTTCTTAATGGAAAGCCCTCGAAATTATAAAAATTGAAATTTGTTCAAATGTTTGAAACCGTAGAATGTTCAATTTGCAGTTTTAAAAAAAGCAAGAAGCACACAAAGTCTATCAATCTGAAATTAATTAAAATAATCATGAAAATTTCTGAATTGACTTTTGAATTATAATATTTTTTTAAAATCTTCTTTCAAAAACGTTTGTGATGGTATAATTGTATATTCATGGTTTAAAACGCATATTTCGAAATCTAAATATAATAATTTTCAATTGAAAGCTTCAAACATGTATAATCTCATATGAAAATACTAAAGCTCAATATGTGAAGATTCAAATTTTTAAAATAATACGATTTCAAATAGAAATCTTTTCAAATTTTATCATTTTAAAATAAAATGTTGAAAATCAAACATTGCTGAATGAAGAGCTCTTCAAACTAGAATAATCGAAAATTGATAAAATGCTTGAAATTGACAATTTTTAATTCAAAGTATGACATAGGACAGTTTCATATTGACAGTAGATGCGATCCCATCATGAATTACGAAATTAAAAATGTTAAATTTTAATATTTACTTGTATATTATAAAATTTAAAACATTTCAAATTCAAGACGTTGGGAATTCTAAAATATCAGTTTCAAGTTTGGGAATTGTGTACCTTCTTCATTCGATAGATGCTTAAAAACTGGAACCTAAATCAATTTTAATAATTACAATTCAGGAACTCATTTTGAATCAAAATCATTTTCAACTGATCGTGAAATTATCATTTAGAACAACCACTCGAGGACGTATCAAGATTTCCAAATTTTGTGAATTTCTAAAGCTCGAAAATTTTAATTTTCAAAATAACCGCATTTATGTGTGAGCAGAGGTCCCCTGAAGGGCCAAAACTTTTTTAGCAGTTGATTTGCAATTACGATTTACTGCCAATAATCTATCAATTTCTGTTATTTATAAATTGAGTCTTCTGTGGAAACGTTGTAGAAGACTTCGCCATGTCGTACGCCATACTTTCAACCTAACCTCATAAATGTTGATCTTTTTTTTCATACCCATGCAAATAGTACGCAAGCTCCACTTATTTTCCGAAAGATAATCCAGAAAAAAAATAAAAGAATGAAATTAATCAAAGTTCTTGAAATCAAAACATTTTTTATTATTAGAAGAGTTTCAAACATTTTTATTTTGTTTTCTTAACGTGGGGCTTATGTCCCAGACATTTTCGGCGGAAGTCAATTTCACACTTCTTGTTTAATTACCAGTAGCTTTTTTCAACATATTCTTTAACTAAAATGACCATATGTATATAATTGTTGTAGAAACTTCAAATTAAACATTAGCAAAGTTGTTTCGTCATTCCATGCTTCCAAGAAAAGACAGTGCCAGTTTTCAAAAACGTGGGGACTATCAGTTTCAAATCCTCATTTAATAATTTTCATTTGCTGTTATAGTCACCAAATTGGTTTTGAGTAGCTTTCCTATTTTCGAAGCTCTTGACAAATAAATCTGCGAAACGATAAAAATTGTTTGCTCTTCAAATAAAACCATTCAAAAGCTAATCAGTCAAAATTGAATTCTTAATAATTGAATAATGTTCTAAATAAGACATTTAAAACTCATAGCCCCTTAAAATATGCTTTTTTGGTTAAAGTGATTTTGATATAAAATTATTTGATATAAATTATATAAAGTATTTGATATAAAGCGGAATACAAGAACCATAGAAGAATAAAGAATGAGGTTTTCAACATAATTCAGAGAAAGGGAAGGTGGAATTTGACGAGGGAAGTGAAAGGGAGAAAGGGAAGTAGCAGACTGGTCTGAGAGGTTGCGGAAAGTTGTCAGGAGGGCGAGGATGTTTTATTAAGTGTGTCACGCTCGGAAAAAGCGCCAGGCAATTTTCAGATGCTACAGCGACTGCTGATAACGTGCAGTACCGCATTTGAAACAGTCAGGTACTTTTTTCCAGCCATTATTTCTCCACTCTACGGGAAACGGACTCTACGCTCACGATTGCACGCTTCTACGTACAGAATTCCGTATAGATATACACTACATATCACATGTGTAAAATTCGGAGAAAATTATGCTCAACACATTTCCAGAAGTTTATTTCACCACAGAGAGTCTAGTCCAATCCGTGCGAATCTGATAGATAAGGTTGAAAATGTCCCTACGAAAATTGATTCAATGTCTGACTACTGCTTGATACTACTACTGAAAATAGTATTTTTAGATATTTCAGCTTCAGACGTTGCAGTAGAATGAGTATTTATTGGCCAGGCACATGTATTTTTCTACGGAAAACTTGTAATATAATATGTATGAAAATATTATAAAAAAGGTGAAAACGAACTTTAAAGGGGGTAAGCTGCCTCTCTTGGAACGTTCTTGTACTTTTTGTGCTCGACGGGATTGTTCATTTTCCTAAAGAGTGGTATCATCGTAAACTATCTGACGCTTTTTTATACCTAATTCATATGAAACTTCTTGAATTGGATCTTTTAAAATCTGTGGTTAAATTTAAGGAAGGGTCTAGTTACAAGAATGCAGTCAAAGTTTTCAGAACAAAATTTTTGTATCCTAAAGCTTTGGACTAATCAATCTATCAGGTCATGAAATGGCTACCATGAAAACTGATAGGAGTTCAAGAATTAATGTTCTGTTCTTAAGAAGGGGTGATTTCTGAATTCTAGGACTGTTTTTACATTCTCATAAAAATGAGGAGGTGTTGGTTTTATGTGAAAATCGACTTTCACGGAATTTATGAAACCTCCACATTTTGAAAACTCCTGTTTCCGAAAAATTAGTTATCATGTTGGTGTCTGTCTGTCTGTTGTCTTCATCGTCGTCGTCTCCGTTGTCGTCTGTATGCTCTATAACTTCTGAAAGACTAATCGGATTGGATTGCCCTTTGGCACACATTTTTAGGGGCCAAAAAGGAAGGTCAAGTTCGTTAACCAGCTATTTTGGATGAAAAATCAAGGAGGGGGAGCATTTCGAATATTCAAAAATAATAAAGAAAATAAGGATTTTTAGCCAAATTACGCAAGATTGAAAAAAAATTCAAAGTGAAAAAGTGTTCTTTTCTTAGGAGACCTACAAGATCGTAAATACAACTTTTTGAATTTTCTCAAAAAATCGGGAACTCCAATTTTGATCGCACAAAAATAATTCAAAATCCATTTTGAGGGACCAAAAAGACAAGTCGAGTTCATTACCCAGCTATTTTGGATCAAACGTAAAAGAGGAGGAGCATTTTGAAAATATTTTTGGAGTTTTTTTTAAGAATCAAAAATTAAAAGTACAAATTGTTATATCACGTAAAAAGTTAAACAATTAATTTCAATCATTTTTTCGATAAAAACGAAATTGTCAGAGTTATCGTATTTTCGAAATTCAAAAATATACAAGAGCATGAGATTTTCTAGCCAAATAACGCAAGATTGAAAAAAAAAACAAGTAGAAAAAAAGGTTTTTTCTTGGGTGCCGTACAAGATCCTTAATGCAGGTTTTTGAATTTTCTCAAGAAATCGAAAATTCCAATTTCGATCGTACGAAAAATAATGAAAAATAATCTTGTAAAACTCAAAAGCGAAATGTCGACTAGTTTAATTCAACGAGTGTGAATTCTCTTTTGTCAAAGCTTTTCCGGCTTTAACGAATACATTCTCATCGCGTGTGTTGTGCTGCGCACTCGATCAAAGTTTGTCCAAAGCGGTAGAGAAGTTTTGTTGACATATTGTTCACATATTGTGTATTTTTTCTAGAAGTTCAATTTCCTAATTCTTAACTTTATTTTTTACGATTGGAACAAAAACTACGCGTCCAGTGGGGAAAAGTATAACAAATTCACCGATATTTTTCGGGTGAATAACTTTTCTCTATCAATCTCACGTGTTAGCCTTAGTATTTTGTTCAAAAAATTTATTACATCATTTTTGTAGTTATTTTTCCTGATTGAAATGAATCAATTTTATGGTTTTTTATGAATGAAGCAAAAACTACTTGTCATATCAAAGAGTAAATTTTACCAAATTGGTACATCTTTTTTTGGTGCACAAGTTTAGTTCATTTATATTTTCCCGTACCTTGCATAGTTTGAACAAAAAATGAATCTTTCATTTTCCATTATTTTTTGTGCGACTAAAATTTGGATTTCAGTTTTTTGAGAAAACCTCATTTTCGTTCATATTTTCGAATTTTGAAAATGCCACAACTCTGAAAATCTTGTTTTTATAAAAAAAAATGCTGAGGATAAATTGTTTCACTTTCTACCTACTGTAAGAAGCCATACTTACAATTTTTGAGTCATGGAAAAAAAAGAACAAAAATATTTTCAAAATGCTCCTCCTTTGATTTTTCATCCAAAATAGCTGGTTAACGAACTCAGCTTGTCTTTTTAGTCCCTCAAAATGGGTTTTTGTGCGATCTAAATTGTAATTTTCCATTTTTTGAGAAAATTCAAAAAGCTGTATCCACAATCTTGCAGGGCTTCCAAGAAGAAAAATTTTTTCTCCTAGACTTTCTTTTCAATCTTGCGTTATTTGGCTACAAATTCTCATTTTCCTTATATTTTTGAATTTTGGAAATGCCACAACTCTGAAAATTTTGTTCTTATCGCAAAAAAATCGTAAGGATAAACTGTTTCACTTTTTACGTGCTACAAGAAATTGTACTCACATCTTTTGCGTCTTGGAAAAAAATGTCCAAAAAAATGTTCAAAACGCTCCCCCCCTTTGATTTTTCATCCAAAATAGCTGGTTAACGAACTCGTCTTTCCTTTTCCGGTTCTAAAAAAGTGTGCCAAAGCACAATTCAATATGATTATTCTTTCGAAAGTCATCGAGTATACAGACGACGACAACGACAACGACGACAACAGACAGACAGACACCAACGTAAAAGCTAGTTCTTCGGAATCAGGAGGTCTCAAAACGTGGAGATTTCATAAATTCTGCGGAAGTCAATTTTCACAAAAAACCAATACCTTCTCATTATGATGAGAATGTGACCTCGAAAACTTTCGAATGAATAATCATATTCAATCGTACTTTTGCATGCGTTCCCAGGGACCAAAAAGACAGGTCGAGTTCGTTAACCAGCTATTTTGGATCAAAAATAAAAGAGGAGAGGCATTTCAGACAAAATTTTTTGACACAAGATTGGAAGAGAAATTGGGGAGGAAAATGTTTCTTTTTATGAGCCCTATAAGATCGTCAGTACAACTTTATGAATTTTCTCAAAAGAACGTATACTTCAATTTTGATCGCACAAAAAATATTGAGAAATAAAAAATTCTATTTCAAGAACAAAATTGTTCTTTGAAAGAACATCTGCAAATTAAAAAGAAAAGAAATTTTAATGAGATGCATATCTTTGGTATCAATAAAAAAAAAATTCAAATAACAGTCAAGTACCTAGAAAAAATCAACGAGATACAAAGAAAAGTTTAAAAAGAAAAACTGTTATTTTTTTATGGGATGCACGGGTTCTGTTTAAAAAAAGGTACAAGGTACATAAATTAATATTATATACATTTGATGCATTAGAGTTAAAGTTAATATAGAAAAGTTTGCGTTTCAGACAGATTTTGATCGAGTGCGCAGCACGAGACACACGATGAGAATGTAATCGTTGAAGCCGGAGAAGCTGTAACAAAAGAGAACTCACAATCATCAAATACAGCAGCCGACATTCTACTTTTTAGTTTCAAAAGCTCTATACACAATTGTAGGAAAGTAGGAAGACCGTACGCGTAGCACGAGGTACATTCATAACCGAGTGTGGAGCGCGAGGTGAGATTACTATCGAGCGCGAAGCGCGAGCTCTGAAGGACACGTGCTCTAGACGCGCTCAAACTTGCGAGCGAAGCGAGCTGCGCGCGAAGCGCGCGATAAGAATATGCCCTTGCAGCGGGCAGATTTTTTCCTTCAATTTTCCTCCAATTTTTCAATTTGAGCCACTCTATTATCCACATTTGAATGTCAGGTAGATTTCCTGTCAAATTTTTTGTGCTCAAGCACAGTGTCAGCGGACCATGGTCAAATTGGGCACACGGAGGAACGAATTTCACGTGAAAGACCGGGAGTCATTCGACCAATGGGCGTAGACAAACGAGCGGAAAAATGGCGGGGTTTGGAAATGAGATTTGCTGGTAAACCGACAATTTATCGTAGGTATCTGCGAGCGCATCTCTTGACGTTCCTCTGACCAGAGTTATAATTAATACGCTCTCGTCACCGAGTGCTTGCCCAATATCCCCCACGCGTACTTGCGAGTACACGCACAAATACACGGAAAAGGGAGATCCACAAATACAGCAAAGAAACTGAGTAGGTTCCTGTACATATATGCCTGGGACACACGTGACCAGTCGCTGATTAAGTTTGAATGACTGACGCCGCAAAAACACATTAAAACTTGGATGAGTACAGATGAAAATTTGGTTGATGGAAATCAAGTGACCACAGAGCAAATGGTCTAGCGGTCGCATGTCCGACCCCTTCCTTTCACCCTTTGTGATCGGATGCCCGTCAAAATATCGCAAAGGAAAAAAAAATCCCCAATAGCTGGGTGACTAGATATGGTCCTTATGCCAGCTACCGCAACAGAAATATCATGTTATCAAGGTTTTAAGGCTTTTTAACTCCATTTCTGCTGTACGCGACACCCCAAGGTAGATGGATCCATTGCAAATTTATTTCGCAATCTCTGCTAACGACAATAGATTAGCTTTATTTTTAATATCTTTTATTTTATCCCTTGATGGTAGTTCCTAAATATTGACCTGCAGAATTAATGCAAAGAAGCTGAATTCGTGTAGTTACTATCCTGTTGAATCAAAAATTTTCGTCTATATTTTCAAGAGGAGCGTCTACTAGATTTTTGAAGTGAATAAGAAACCAGCAAAAGCATTCAATTTTTAAATGACCCAAATTAATATTATGGATCGAGACGAAATAGAGTTACATTTTCGTTTCTCACGCCAAGAAACTGTGAGGAAGCACAATAGTTTGACATTGTGCGTATCTGTGCAGCTACAATACTTTTCGGTAATTTCTTATTCTTAGCTGAGGTTCAAGTCGAATCATTTTGAATTCCCATCAATTTTGAAAAATCATCGAATATTAGTATTGAATATTATGACCTCGAGAGATAAGAATAACTGAGGCAAACGCAGCCTAATTTCGGTTATCGAACAAGAAACCTTAGACAATTCTTTGTGTCCGACCGAACATATCAACAGAATTTTCATTTAAATCAGGATATATTCGTTGCTTTGAGATTTTTACCCGTGAGATTAATTGCAGCAATGTATAATAATTCAAAATTGCGTTCTTCAGAGATTTCACAAGAAATCCGATTTTCTACATCTTTGATATATAATTCTGTGCTTTCACCTACCGTGGTGTACAGTAGCGAGACCTGGACGGATCAAGAAAAGGAACTTGTGTGTATTTATGCTGCCTAACGTCTCAATGCAAGTCTCTGTTCACTAAAAATGCTGCGTCTCAAGCAAATGTCTTAGACTAAAAATGAGGATTAAAAATGGAATCAGGATCTTTTCTATTCGCAAACAACACGCGATGAATTCCAAGCCTGAACTTATGTCCATCCCTGCTTTATTCTCCTACACATCCTCACTTGAACTTTTACAAGTTCATCCCGTTTTCAAATCTTTACCTCGAAATAAATACGACACTGGAGTTAGCTATAGATATACATTTGAAATCTTGGACAGTGTTTATAAAAAAAGTAATGCTCACATCAATAAACTAAGGGTATCACTGAATTCGTTCAATTGTTTAAATAATTTCTCTTTCGGAGCCATTTTCGGATCTCCACGGGGTATTTACATTGGTTATCTGGACATTCTTTCGAAATGGTCATCGTATTGATACGTTTGTTTGAAACTTTATCCAAATGTTTATTTACAATTTATTTGTTCAAATAATTAATTCGCAAACCTGATTCGGGTATCTCCAAAAGATATCGTTGAGACGCATTCAGTCATACCCTTAGTTTTTTTAAGCGACCAATACTTTTTTCATAAACACTGTCTCAATGGCTCAATGGTACAATGTTAATAATAATTTATGTTTTGTGATGATTTACTTTTGTTTGTATGTATGTATGTATGTATGTGTGTATTTATGTATGTATGGATGTATGTATGTATGTATGTATGTATGTA
>WSXT02000015.1:2089671-2100116 GCA_011762715.2 Neuroterus valhalla
GGGGGGGTAACCTCCAATCTGATCTCATTTTCACATGGTGTAGTTTTGTCAAGTTACAGTCAATTCAATTATAGTGGATAATGGATGCGTGGGTGAAAAATGAATAAATGCAATGCGGATTTTGCAGATATATTGATTTGTTCAGAAGTGTCCAATAACTTTGAAAATGCACTATTTGTTTCAACAAAGAGTGCACTTGGTTAATTCCGAAATTAGTTTAAATTTCCATAACAATGTTCTCGCCAAGTGACTTCCAAACCTTTTCTTACTAAAAAATGTTATAATTGAGTGATTTCGGATGTGTTTGATAATATAGATATGATCGGATTAAAAACGGGAATCAGATCATCGATCAATTTTTAGTTTCTAGTAGAATCGCGGGTTTTCCGAATTTTATCATTTAACTTGCAATTTATATTTTAAAAACTTTTATTGATGATTGGAAGGAAGAATCAGTAGGAGGGAGCGAGAAAATCGTTGTTTTTCTACATGATTTATCAAATGAACTGATATTTTTTAGAGGTTAGATTTTCGAAAAACCTTGGAAAGGTGGTCGGATGTGAATGGAATAACTCTTTCTTACTTAACTTAAGTAATAACAGTTAGAGTTTCGTGTATTTACTCATAAATTCCGGTGTGAATAGAAGAAATCCCGAATAACACCAGACGTCTTGCAAACGTTAAAACGTTTGTACATCTTGGTAAGAAAAACGTTTCCGAAACATCGGATGATTCCGCACATTTTTAATACTTTGACTAGAAGAAACTTTTCATAAACGTTTTGAAAACTTCTGGTAAACGTTGAACCAAGAAAAATTTGAGCAGATTGCATTTCCAAACGTCTCGAAAACGTTTGAGACATTTATCAAACGATGACAAACCGTTTATCCCAGTTTGTCAAACGCTTGCGAAACGTTTCAAGAAGGTTTGGGAAACGTTTGATTGAAAAATAAAAATTTACATTTTTTGATCAAGCGTTTCCCAAACGTTTGGAATACGGTCGTAATTCCGTTCATTTAAAATTTTACTTCTTAAATTTTTCTAAAATTTTTCAACGTTCACCAAATTTCTTATGAACGTTTTGAAAATGTTTGAAAAACGTGTTGAGTTTGTAGTCGCTTCAAGTTTTATTGATCAATCGTTTTGAAAACATTCGTAAAACGTTTTTGAAAAGTTTTGTTCACTAGATTCTCAAAAATCAGCGGAAGTATGCAACGTATTCAAAACGTTTTTCTTCCAAAAATTTCGAACGTTTTTGATTTGCCAGAAAACGTTTTAAAAATTCGTCAGAACGTTTGTATGTTCTTCAGGAAGAGCTTCCTTTTTTATATGAAAACAATAATTTTCTTGCTTTCCCAAACTGATTCTTGCTTGCAATAACTAATCAGTTGAAGATTCTTGATTTTAGTTAAAAACTCCTTTTCCTGGCTTGAAATTGGTTTTTCAAACTAAAAAAGCTACTTTTTCATTTTTGGTTGAAAATAATTATTTTTTCTGTTCAAAATTCAACTATTTTGTTTGAACATTGTTTGTTTTGGTAGAACATCTAACTTGAAAAAAGAAATATTTTGTAGGAAATCCCTTTTTTTTGGTTATCACAAATTGATTTTTTTTTTCAATCGTAAGTTTGACTGTTCCAATTTTTGTGAAAAAAAAAACATTTTTTTCGTCGAAAATTTGAGTATCTTTTTCAGAATGGATTGGACTAGCGGAAAATAATAGAAAATATGTAAAAAGTACATGACAGCTTGGATTCCTGAAATAATGGAAAAGTAACTTCATTTATAACATTAATTAAGATCAAGTTTTAATTCATTTCTATATTTTCGTTTGAATTTTATACAATTGGAATTTTAACCAAACAGTTATAAACCTTTTATCAATTAAATTTCTTATCGATCTGGTTAAATATTGAAAACTATTTTTGTTTTTTTTCGAATTTTCAAAAGCCATTCCATCGTTTTGCTATTCATTTGTTTTAATGGCGCCATGTCTTGTTAACCTCTATACTTAGAAAAAAATCACGCTGCCTGATTCAATTGTTTTATTGACGCCATGTCTTCTTAACCTCTAATTTGAGAAAAAATCAGCTGCCTGCTCCCACCTCTGGAAATCTAGACTACCGTTCCGGACATTTACTTCGGATATACAAACATACCTAAAAAATAGTGTTCTGAATAGGAGAACCTGCTCTAAAGGCTGCAATTAGGATTGTTGCAAAGATCGACATAAGGTAAGTCCTATACTTAAGTTTGATTTATTTGGAACAAACTTTCCTCGTGGTGAGACAACATTTTATGTCCGCTTTTTACCAATAATAATTATTTATAGATTTCATTATTGGCGCTACTACAAACTTCAATCAATTTATATTTTTGCAATTGGTTCATTCCAGAATAGATAATCTAGAAGTCGTTGCGACGTGATTCCAACAAAACTTGACATTGAGATGTCCCTCAATATTTTTTGAGTCAAACTTCACTATTTATCAGCTTTCATATTATATTCCCTTTGGATGATTGATTTTCAAATAATGTTTATGCACTTAGAAAACAGTCGCGTGCACTGCGTTAGAAAATTATGAGGACTAAAAGTTATTATAGAATACTGTTTTTAAATGTCGAACTATGAGGTTTTCATTTTGATATTTCTCCGTCATTATGGAATGAAATTAAGAAAATTTAACTTTTTGTGAAAGATATGTCCCTAATATTAATATTTTGTACAGAAGTTGAGAGAATTTCATACCTTTATGTATAAATATGGCTACACATCCGATCTTTTTTTTTAAAAGGTCCTTTTCTGGTTTTTAGTTGAAACTAGATTGAGAATCACGTAAACAATATATTTGATGAATTTATTGTGTCAATAAAGTCATCAAATAAACAATAGAAAAAAACTAGTAGTTATATCAATATATTTCATAATAATGGATATAAGTGGGTCTTTTTTCTAATAGTATATTTATGTATAATATAATAATATACAATATACTTTCATAATAGTTTAAAAAGTTAAAAAATTAGGATAGGAAAAAAACCTATTTATGGTTGGATTTATTCTACAAAATGTATTTCTATGGAAGATAAGGAGGTAATAAACTGCAGGGAGCACATTTTTCATTCAAAGGAAGCGTATTTTTTTATGATATAATAATTATCATGATGCACGAAATTTAATTATGATGCATGGTAGAGTGATAATAATCGTTTGAAGAGCAAATATTTTTTGCCCTGCGTTTTTGGTTGCAATAACCGATTCATTATTTGAAATTAATGAGAAAAACAATTATAATTTGATTTTAATTAAGTTTTTAGGGAAAATAATTTTTGACCGTACGATTTTGTATTCGATGTCAGTACGGACTGCGAACTCGACCTGGCCGATTTTTTTTTGACTCAGGTTCGGTTTTGTGTTCAAAACTCGATCCAAAAGCTTAAAAAGCCAAAATTTGAGGAAATTTCATTCAAAGTTTGGGCCGGTTTCGCGGTTTTTCGGGTTGGGTCTGAAACCCATTCTGGAAATTCAAAACGCTCCAAAAACCAAAACTGATCCAAAAACCAGAATTTGAAGGAAATGTTTGAGTTAGAGTTTCGGACCAGTTCGAGTTTTGAGTATTTCAGGCAAGCCCGGGTTTTTTGGCTCGGTCTGGTTCCTTCAAATGCTTTGCGAACCCAAAGCCAGACCTGAGAAACCCGGTACAGCCCAGAAACTCAAACTGGCCCAAAAATTCAATTGAAAAATGTACCTCAATTTCCAGAAATTTCTAAAAATGCACTTTTGGGTCCATTCGGGTTTTCGTTCCAGGTTCCGGACCCGAAAAATTATTCGACGCAGCCGGATACCAACTTCACCCAACCCTAATTCGTTTTCCACAACACTAGAACTGTGCTATCCTCAATGGATAAAACTCGATATGAATTTCGTACATTCCACAAGTAACGACGAAGTGTGCTGTTTTAATTTTGTTGTAAAACCAAATTATTCCTACTTCCTTTTGCCTCTGGCAGTTGTTCATAGTCCTGATAGATTAGGTAAATTTTGAAGGAAAAGTTGCTATTGAAAACTGAAATTTGTCAATTTTGACCCTCAGTTACAAAAATATGAATATCTCGAAAACTGGAATCGTTCAAGTAGGTCAATTACGCAAATAAAAATATATTGTTCTGCATGCAACTTAGAATCACAAGTAAGGATATAATTTTTGTCTGATTCAAATTATTGTATACTTTCATCCTGAATAACCGAATTTTCCGTCGCATCGCACATGCGAAGAAAATCAAATATGAAAGTTTAGAGATAGTGAAAGACGACTCAGAAATTACCCAGGAACATCATATATCAATATCAAAATTCTTTGAAATCGCATTGAAAGGCCGTCTGGACGATGTATCTAGGAATGGTCTTATTTTATTGAAATATTTATTGAATCGAGCTTTATTTCTTTTTCCAAGACAAATGTTTAATATTTTTAAGATCATTGAAATCCTAAAAAATAGTATTTTTGAAATGCTCCTTGTACTATTGTAATATATTCATTATACTCATAAAAATATTGTTTTCAAAATATTGTTTATTGCAGAAGGGAGGAAGTTTAACTTCATCGAAATGGCTGAGGCATCATCCTCGAAAAATCTGGAAACCGAGCTCGTAAAGTTTGATTATAATGAAGAGACCACAGCGGAGGTTTCTGCAGTCACCTCTTTTTCATGGGTTTTGAAAAATTTTGAGGTGATGATGGAATGCAAAAAACCTATGCAATCATCAAGATTTCCTTTACGAGATGATCCTAGTATTCAATGTTTTATAAGTTCGAAATTTACTGAGAGGTATTTAGAAGTCAGCGCAAAATTTTTTACGGGCGGTCAACCTGGAATAATCTTAGGATCAGAACTTTATATACTGAATCATAGTTTGGGACGAGTATATCGACTCGGCAGATCAGTATTAGATATTGCCGATGGTTTTGAGCGCAAGGAACCTTCTTTCATGTGTCTAAGAGACCATAAATGCTATTTAACTTCAGGTTCCTTAATAATAGGTTGCGATATTTGGTCAACACGATTTTCGACCTCGTTTAAAAGTAAGGCTTTAGCGATTCCAAAATCCGATAGTTGCACAGATTTCTTGAAGTTACTTAGCGATCAATATTTTAGTGATTTCATCATTGTCAGCAAGGGTAAAAAATTTGCGGTTCATCGAGCCATTTTAGCAGCGAGATCACAAGTATTTTCTGCTATGCTCCAGCATGACATGGCAGAAAAGAAAACCAATACAGTTGAAATAGGCGATGCTGAACCCGAAATAGTTTCAGAACTTTTAAGATTTATTTACACCGACAATGTGGTGAATATTGAAAAATTTGCTGCTCAACTTCTGGAGTTAGCGGACAGATTTGATCTCAAGAGATTGAAAATGTTATGCGCAAACGAATTGGTAAAATCAATTTCTGTTTCTTCCGCACTCGAAATTTTAATTATCGCGAATCGTCACCGAGTCAATGATTTAGAAAAGCTCACGCTGAATTTCATTAAAAATCGACAAATCGAAATTTTAGATTCAACTAATATTAATACTTTCCGTCAAAATCATCCAGAGTTGATGGATAGAATTCTTCGAGATAAGGTGTAAAATGACAACTCGAAAAATAGTGTGCGAGTCCGAATCACATGAAAATGATTGCGGTTATAAGGTTGGAGAAATAAATGTTCAATAATAATAAAACAGTTTAATATAGTCAAATAATTAAATATTATTTGATGCTTCGGTAAATTATTACTTCATAAATGTCTCTACTTGTTTTGCTATCTTAAGCAATAATTTGAATGAAAAATTTTGTACAGTGATTGACTTAGTCGTGTGTTGACTAATATTTCTTACTAATGTATAGTGTATTTTATACGAATAAAACTTGTTGAGCAACGTTCAATGAATCCGCAAATCCCTGAACTGAGAAAGAAAACCAAAATTATTGTACCCCTATTTCTCCACAATAATTTCACCTTTATATCAATTATTTGAAAATGTTCTAATTCAATTATTTATTCAAGTTTTGCCATATTTTCTAAAATCTAAATTGCGTTTATCCCTCTGATCCTTAGAGAATGTTGTGCTAATATTTGTGGCACCAGATGGGTGTTATCCGGGTGAATATATCTTAAATACCTTTTTTTTATCAAAATAGCAGAGCAGCAGATAGTAATAAAATTTAATATTTGAGGAGATTCACATTATTGTTCACCAATTATTCATTATAATATGAAAAATTTCAATCGTTATTCATGGAGCTTGTTCTTGTAACAATCATTCGCAGATTACCTGCAAAGTCCTTAAAAATTAATATAATTTCTTCCAAAATGTAGTATTTTGCGAACCAGCTTCGATACAAGAGATTTTCTTCCATTTCGCGTTACAACTCTTATTTTTCTTATTGATTCCAACAGAATGAAAAAGAATTCTCCAGTGACGAAATAGCGGCTGTTTTTTTGCAGATCTTGATAGTGTATCTCATAATCCCCACTTAGAAAATATTTTTTTTTTCTTAGGAAAAGATGTTAATGTTTACCAGTTATGTCCGAAGTCCTTTCTTGATAAATCACTGTCTTGTAATGAAATACTTATATTAAAAAAAAGTCGAATTTCCGAATCCTCTCGTAAAAAAAAAATAGAAAATGGTTTTGAAAAAAAAAGAAATGACCCAATATCTATTTTCAATTTGCATAAATTTTTAGAAATATTGAGGAGAAAGAAAGAAACGGGAGTTTATTTCTACAATATTTGTTTTCCGCAAATGATGCAAACATTACAAAAAAACAACAGGTATTTTTTAGGTCTATTTCTGAAAAAAAATTCATATTAGAAAATGCTTTTCTTCCATGAAAATCTACATCCAAGCATTTCTGAAGAACGACATTATAATACAAATGTTACAAATTCATTAGCAGATTATGAGAAGCGAGTTGTAACATCGAAATGTCAAAGACATAATTATAGGAGAATGGGTAAATGGTAAAATAAGGTAGAAAATGAAATTCGAATCTGGAGATATTAATCTTTGAACGTTCTTGAATTGAGAACTACCACGCCTCTCAACTTTGAGATGTCTTGTTTCTTAAATTTTGTTCTGAAATTATTCAATTTTGAAAGTTTTCAAATAAATTTTTTTCGAAATTTTATAATTTCAAAGTCGATTCGAAAATTTGCATCTTTGACATACTTCAATTCGACCTAACTCAATTTCTAATTGAAAGAGCCATAACGCTCATTATCCTATTATCAAATTTTGAACCGAAAATGTCTGACTTTCGAAAATTTTATAAATTTTGCATTTTTCTAATCTTGTAATTTGTTCATGAATGATATCATTCGAAATCTTTCCCATTTCCATTCATCCTATTGTCCTAATTTTAATCTAAAATTTCTCAATTGTGAACGTTTCTATATTGAGAATTATTCCTCTTCAAACACTTAAAATGCGAATTTTTCCTTTTTTTCAAATATAATTATAGAATAATGCAATTTCAAATGTTGCTTTCAATTAAAGATAGATGAAATTCTGAAATGAAATTAAAGAATCTTGAATTCAAAATTTGAAAATAGGACAATAACTATTCAAGCTCTTTCAACATAAAATTGAATAAGTTTGAATTAAAATCTGTCAAAGCTGCAGATTTTCGAATTAACTGTGGGTTTTAACATTTCGAAAAAAACCTTCATATGGAAACGTCCTCAATTGGATTATTTCAGATTGGAAGTTTATAAATACATATTTTCAATTTTATTAATTTCGGATGAAAAGCTCTCAAAATTGAATTACTCAAGACTCAAGAAATAGGACATTTTTTAATTGAAAGGATTTGAAGTGGAATAATTCTCAATTTATAATTTCAGATTTAAATTTTCAGAATGAGAAAATTTTAAATGTAAAGCAATTGCAATCCCATGATTCTATGATCAAGCTTTGATAGTTGAAAAATTTTGAATGAAAATTTCTCAAAAGTTAAAGAATTCAAAATTTGAGTGGTCAGTTGGTCGTGGGGGTTAAGGCATGAGCTTTGGACCAACTTCGTCTGGTTGCGGGTTTGATTCCCGCCTCGCACTCTGGAAAGCTTATGTAAAGGAGAGGTTGGTAAATATATAGGAGAAGTGTTATATGTGAAGACTCTCAAACCCGTAGAAGGGAGAGTATAAACAAATACTCCAAGAAATAATTCAAAATTTAAAGAAAAATTATTTCATTTTTTTTTATTCAGAATTTTAATCATTTATTTTGATTTTCATTTAATTTTTATTTCTTTTGGAATTATATAATTTTCTGTTCAAATTTTGAAACTAGGACAATAAGTCAATAAGCATTCAAAATTTTTCAATATGAAACAAATAAGTCAAACTGAAAATCTGGCAGAATTGAAAATGTGAATGTGGGAGAAGTGGATGAAGCTTTGTTATCCATGAAATTGAAGTTCAGACATATATATTTATTTTCCACCCATCTAGTTCAAATTTATTGAATTTTCCCTCATCTCTCAAAATAACAGTAACAGTTGTTACCTAAATTTCTGTGAATAAAATTTGAAGATAAAAGATATTAGCACTTTCATGAAAGCAAAATTCGAAACATTTTTCCATAGCTCAAAGACTGGAAAAAAAGCAAATTCCTGAAGAGATATTTTGGTCATGAATTTTCACTTAAAGGGGCGGGCGTAACGCTTTCGTCTTAGCAGCTGAAGCAAATACTGACTTGATAACTACCGTGATGTTCTGTTGGCAAAAACAAATAATGACTTTACCCGATGGCTGCCTATAGGTTTCAAACCAATCTCACCTTTTTTCCTTGAAGATAGCAGCAAAATCGCCACTGCTACTATTAGTACCAACATCAGCAGTATGGCATCCACAAGCTATTGCAATTTTGAAAATGGTTGTCTCATCACAAACCCCACTCCATCCATAGATTACAGGGCTCACCGTCGCCGACATATTACGGTGTTGGTTTTCGAGCCTTTTGTGTTAAAAAGACACGTGTAATCATCTCTCGCTGAACAGCTTTGTGGGTCGAAATAAAAAATAATAAAAAACGAAAAAAGGACCTACGAAAATCGAGAATGCCTCGTATCTGCTAGTCGCATGAGGCCCTCAGGGTTTTCGCGCGGATCCTCGACGCATAGCAAGTAGCTTTTTGCACCGGGCTCAGTTATTTTGCATATGAAGTATCAGAAGTACCCGCCAACAGATGCCAGGGTGGTCGATTTTTAAGGGTCCCAAATTGTAGACCCACATCCAATTTTTCTCAAGAAACTGTCGTGATATTTACTTTTGTAAGTTGGCCGATTCGTATGCAAGACGGTCTTTTGGTCTTGCGTTTCGTTGACAGCTTCATTCGATCGAAATTGCTCCAAGGTGTGTATTATCATAACGTCGCTGAAAATCAATTATCCTTACTTAAATAAAAAGCGTGAAAAGACGTGTTCTCTTCGTGTTCAGGTTGGTATTTTAAATTCTTGAATGTAATTTACTTTTTTGGATTGACGGAGACCAGCAGCTTCCTTTTGGCAGCTTCTCTTTCGTGTGCGCGAGGGAAAAAAGTTTTCATGGCTTATATTACATTCATCTTGTTTTTTACCAGTATTTTAAGACTCATGGGTGGAAAATATATGTTTTCAATAACGTTCCTAATTAGGTTTATTTATGAAATCAATAAATCATTCCAGTAAATTTCCGTTTTTGTATTTGATCAATGAGTGAATCAAATGAACATTCAAAATAAGTATCGTGAGTTCCTTATTATAGTGTTTAGTACTCAAAATATTTGTTCTGAAAAACACATTCCTGTTTCATGCGGAACCTTGACTAAGAAAATTATTATAGGTACAAAGTAAAAATGTCGATACAGTATACTAAAAATAGGACTTTGATGTTTCCTGCAGGTTCTAGGTGCTGGAATATTCTATAATCTACATTTACTTGAATTCGACTTCAAAATGGATAAAGTACAATAAATGGCTGATCTCTACTTTTTCAAATTTGAATTGAAATTTATTCCATTTATCCTGGTCTCATAATGTCGGGGTTCTTTTATTATTTAAAACGACTTTTGAATCCCTAAATTTTAATTGAATGAGACATTAGTGGCTTATAACCAGTATATATTTTGGATGTTTTAATTAGGACGAGACTATTTCGCCCAAAATTTTGGGCGAACTAGCATGCTTGGCTTATTTCGCCCAAAATTTTGGGCGAAATAGCATGCTTGCCTTATTTCGCCCGAAAAGCTGGCGAAATAGTCTGCTTCCTTTATTTCGACCGATGAAGCTAGAATATTATTCATAAAATTAATTAACCATTCATAATTATACTGTAAACTTCATGATCGTACGAGCCAAACATGGGACGCGAGTAAAACAAATATAACCTCAAAATGTTTAGTGGATATAACCATCTCAGTT
>WSXT02000015.1:2108962-2126958 GCA_011762715.2 Neuroterus valhalla
AATAGGATGGGGTGAGGAATGTAAAGAGAAAAAAAGGGAGTGAGAAAGGAACTAAGAAGATGGAGGAAAAGAAGAGGTGGAGAAGGCTAGAACATAAAAAGAGGCTTAGAAAAGTATTAAATGAAGAGAGAACAGGAAGGAAAAGGGTGAACCAGGACATTAAGATGGTAGAATGAATAGTAGATTGCACAATGAGTTGGTAAAACCGTCGGTTGTCAATGAGTTGTGCATACTATTTTTCATAACGAGTGTATGGGGAATTCGATTTTCGACGTCTGCAGAGCATGAGTGAGATGAAAACTTTTTCTATCAAGCATGCTATTTTCAATCAAGTAAGAAATGAGAAGTGACAAAAAAACAATAAAATGATACCGTCGCCATGTTGAAAGCTAACGCGAACGTCGCTGTGCTCGCGCGCGGAAGAGAGCATGTATCGATCGTATCGATATTGATCGATACGACTAGAACAGC
The DNA here is from genome assembly GCA_011762715.2 of Neuroterus valhalla. Lineage (NCBI taxonomy): Eukaryota > Metazoa > Arthropoda > Insecta > Hymenoptera > Cynipidae > Neuroterus > Neuroterus valhalla. The sequence goes on from WSXT02000015.1 coordinate 2,109,434, forward strand.
TGTAGACATGATGATTATTTACTTTCCTCCCTCATTTGAGTGAGGAAAATGGCACATCCTGCCTTGGGGGAGGAAAACAGAACAACGTGCAATTGCCCATTTTCGCCATGCTCGGCAGACATAACAAGAGAAAAAATAATGAATGTTTTAGGAATAATGAAAGAGGGGAAAGCTCCAGATCTGGATGAGATTCCAAATGAAGTATAGAAATATGGGAGGGGGAGAGGGCTGAGTTAAAGGAATGGGCATGGATAATGTGTAATAGGGTATGGAGAGAAGGGGGTTGGCCAGATATATGGAAGAGAGGGATATTGAAAAACGTCAAAGAAGAGGAGGTTCAGGATTATAGGGGAGTGAGGTTAATGTCAACCTTGTACAAGTTATGTGTAACGGTATTATCGTAGAGATTGGAGAAAGGGTGGAAGAAGAAGAGATAGTGCCACAAAATCAGACGGGGTTTAGGAAAGGGATGGGGGCGATGGACAACATATATGTTGTAAATTACATAATAAATAGGATCAAAAAGGAGGAGGGAAGAATGATAGCTATGTTGGTAGACCTACAAGCGGCGTTCGATTCTTTGGACCAAGGAGAGATAGAAAAGGTTATGCGAAAAAAGGTATAGGGGAAGGTTTGATAAAGAGAGTTTCAGCAATCCTTCGTGAGACGAAAGCAGGGTACAAGTAGCCGATAGTTTCTGGTTGGTAAGAGGAGTAAGACAAGGGTGTCCTCTGAGCCTACTTTTATTTTATATCTTGATATCGGACTTGAAAAAAAGAATGAGCAGAAAAGGATGGGCAGGTATTAAGATGGGAGCAGTGCAGATATATACATTAGCATACGCAGATGATATAGTAATGATGGCAGAAGATGAAAAGGGGATGGCGGGTCTAATTATAGGGTTGGAGAATACTAAGATGAGATGAAATTGAGATTTAATGTAGGAAAGACGAAGATAATAAGGTTCAGGAAAGGAGGCGGGAGAAAAAGGTGTGGACTAGGAGATGGAAGGGAGTGAAGATAGAAGAAGTAAAAGAGTTTGAATATATGGGATGCACCTTGCAAGAAAATGGAGATCATAAGGCACATGTAGGAAAGAGAATAAAAAAACATCAAGGGTAATGAAGTAGGTATGGGGAATAGGAAAAAGAAGACTCAAGAAAGATTGGAATAGAAGAATGTGGTTGTTTGATACCCTGGTATGGCCGGTTCTTGGACATAGAGCAGAAATATGTGAATGAAAGGAAAGGGAAGAAATGGGAAGGTTACGTGAACGTTATGTGAGATTGAATCTAAGAGTGGATTGGAGAACACTTGGATACATGGTGAGAGAGGAAGCGCAACGGGATAAATTAAGTATCAGAGCAGAGAAGAGAGCATGGTAATTTGAAGAAATTACAAGGGAGGAAAAATGAGGGAAGTAAGCGGAAGAATGTCTGAAGGATGTGGAAGGAAGAAGACGGAGGGTGATTGAGTGAACATAATAATTTTATTCATAATTTTGGAACAATATTCTAACTTTCGTCATCATTACGTCACCGAATACAATAAAATGTAAAAATTGGTCACGTGACAGACTCACATGCCCTTAATAATTCCACTCGAAAAAAGTAGTTGGAAGAGAAGCACAAGAACGCAGAGAAGGAGTAACTTTGTGACCTTTAGAAGATAGTTGAAAAGGTCCTTAGAGATTTTTATCTCTCTGAGAGGCATTGACTATCGGCTATCGAGGTTTGATCTCAGAGAAACCGGAAATAGACCCCCCGAGGTGATTCCACTCGCAAGACACGTTGGTTATCTACTGCCTGCAGTTTCAATTAATGGCTATAAAACCTCTAACCTGAAATATTGAGGAATGCCGAGCATCCGACACTCTACCATATTGAGTAATTCGATAGGAAATTCAATTCACCGAAGATTCCTCCATTCATCATATCGAACTAGCATTATCAATATCAAAAAACTCTCTATTGACATCTGCAATTCCTATAAATTAAAATTGAAAAACTGCCCTTCCATTTTTTTATCTTAAGTCCTGTTTCATTAATCTTGTTTTCCAGACACTACAAAAACATTAGGAGTATTTAAGAATGCTTAGGGCCTCACTCAACATTTCTGCGAAAATGAGGAATCCTTCGTGTGTTAAACTAATTTATTGCTAAAAAAAACGCATTTTCAAAAAATAGGTGATTTTCAACCAAAGGGGGAAATTGTCGAAAAAGGATGTATTCTTCTTCACAGTCAAATCTTGGAAGGAAATTTTGTTGCAGGTAGAATTTGAACGGTGTTTACTTCACTTTGGCACTTTGGGTACGATAAGAAAATTATGTGGAGAATTTTTGACAGTTGCTATTTCAAACTTACGCCATGGTCTTTGGAGTATAGACGATATGTTAATTGCATTATGTATTGCAAGATCCTTGTATTAGATGGAAAAATGCAAGCAGATATCTCTGCCGATCTGTACAATACACTGGATAGTGTATGACGCACAGTCGTTCAAAGTCCTCAATTTCCGGTCGAAACCTCGAAAATCGGCAGTTTCCGATCAAGATGAAATTCACTGTACGTGTCTAGGGTGCATTTCCGTCTCGCGCGTCTGAGTGGAATGTAAGCGTCGAAAAAGGCAGTTGCAAGTTAATCAGTATATCTGGACCCCATGGATTTTAATCATAACGTTATGTAGAATATTTCTGTACTAATTTGAAGAGAAAATAATAAAGCATGCGTCTGTAAGAGATATCGGAATGCACGTGCTCCTTTTTCTATTTCGCGTGTTAAACATTTCGAGAATCGATAGAGGATTAGTTATCGGAACCGCAGGAAACCGCTTTCATTTTTTACTTTGTTTTTTGCGAAAAGCTGTCCCCAATTAAGTAGCATTGACATTTTCTGCCCTAGCCTGCCCGTCTTCTCTTGAGAACGATTTCTTTGCAGCGTGCGGTACGCCGTTTCACGAGTCTGGCACAGCACATAGCGAGGGCTCAGCGCACAGGCGATACGGGGAATTGGGAGTGATCTTTTCTATGAATATATAAAGACAAAGCAAATGATTTTTCTAGCAATAAGTTTATAGAAATTTTCATATCGAATTTTGAACTCCTGAACTACTCTGCTATCATGCTTCCTTTCTTCGAAATCAAATATTGTCTAAAATCATGACGGTATTTTGAGGACTGTCTGATATCTTGTACTAAAACCATACACTCTCCGGAAAACTTCTCCCCCCAGGTGCATAATATACTATATTCCAGTGACGAGCAAAATGGAAGTTTCTTGGATTCGGGGTCAAATATTTGTGTCGCTCAAATATCATTTTGATGATGATTTTGAAGAAAAGTCCCAAATTTTGATTGACAAGTTGTTGAATGAGTCTGCTGGTTCATACGAAGTAGCACCACAATCTGTTGGACCTTTGGGAAGAATTTCTAGGAAATTGAGAGAAAAATGGAAATATGCTAATCGAGCTATTAACAATTTTGACAGAAAATTCAAGGATTGGGTCGATGATTCAACAACTATTTAGGTAAAACATGCGCTGCTCATAACTTTTGTGAAATTATAATTTTTTGTGATAATTAGCGTATCCATACTCTATTTATTCATGCAAGTTGGCCACATTTTGTGTCCGTCATTTCTAGTTTCGAAAAACAAATATAATTCTTGAACTGGGCGACCCCGAAAACGTTAAGAAAAGTTGATTTTCCTTTGGTACTGTATCTTTTCATGCATGTGGGCCGCCATTTCGTGTCCGCCATTTTGGAATAAAAACAAATATCATTTTAGAATTCAGCAACCCCGAAAACGTTAATAAAAGTTGATTTTCATTCGGTACTCTATTTTTTTATGCAAGTCGGACGCAATTTCGTGTCCGTTATTTTCAATGTTGAGAAACAAATATCATTTTTGAATTCAGTGACTCCGAAAACTTTCGGTTATATACATTTCACCATAATTATCACATGTTTAGGGGTTTTGAGCGAGAATTTGGGATTATGAACCACTGTGTGATATCACAAATGCGAGCCTGATCTATATTATACCCTGAATAGTGGATGGCGTCACAATCGCGGGCCAAGTTGGAGCCTTGAATTGGAGTCAGCTGACTGTTCATGTTCTTCAGTCAGCTGACTATGTAAACACGCCGATTCGGGACAGCATGCATCATATGGCATCAAAATGTGTCTGCGTTTTAACCTAAAAATACATGGCAATCTTCTATCCGGGGTTTCATACAGATCAGTGGTCATATTATTATATGCCAGCAAAAAGATCGTCTACTTTGCATGCATGCATGCTACCTGCATGTATGGGGTTGTGGCCCAATGTTACGAAGTGCAAATAACGCACCTTGCAATCTCTAGAGACTATGGGATATGATCAGCAAAATTGTTCAGATAAAACTTCGTACCCCACGTGATCGACGAATTACACCCTGCTCAACTTGGTAACATGTACCGTACCAAGGTTAATTTCCGTTGCAGGTAAATGGTACCCTGAAACGAGTTTTTCATTCACATCTTGTTTTGACTGTGTTCGGCTGCGTCTTGACTGATTCTCGAACAGACAAGTTGTACGTTTATAAATGCAGCCATGGAGAATGACCATGGAAGGACCAAACTATTGTATCAAAAATAAGTAAATTCCAGAAGTACGGAAACGGTTACAATGGTTCCTGAGCATGGAGCTAGTTGGGCTTATCCATGTCTATGTTTACATGTGGTCATGACCAGAGATCCTCGGGGGAAAGTCTGGTCAACGCGCTATTAATAGAATCTTTCATCGGTTCGGAAACACGTTTTTAGACAGTTCTTTAAATTTCAGCTAATCCGTCATTTTGTTTCTTACGAGTCATGAGTGGTTCCAAAACAGGCCTGCACATAAGAAGAAAAACCTGATGGAAACATGTATTCTGCTTAACCTATCTTAGCTCTTAACAGTTTGGGAGAGATGCTTTCCACTGAGCAAAGAACATTTTAGGGATGAAGTCACATCTCTTCTCAACGGGTTTTAACCTTACTGTGTAGGCTTGTTTCAGAACAAAAATCACAGCTTGGCTCACGTTGAACGGACTGTCCAAAAGTGACCCTAGTCATGACAACATGTCAACATGAATGGCGGCCTCTTCTGGATTTTTTGGAGTCTAGTTTAAATACCAGAATTGCAACACTCACACCAACATACAGAATAGCATTAAGTCACTGACTGGTCTTCGCTTCGTTACCAGAAGTCAAGCAGCTACCTGCGCAGATACTACTTGGATAATTGACCGAAGAGGAAATATCGTCAATTGACCCAAGGCGTCTGCGTCAGGATTCACTTATGGTGAGCCACACTGATAAGTCCACACGAGTGAATCCAGGACGGAACATAGGTAGCCAGAGTGGTGTAACAGAAATGTTACGTGACGACGGTAACCCGGCACGGCCCAGCATAAAGGCTCTCTTAGCTCGTCGACCATCAGTTCTAGTATGTCTAGTTTACCTGGTGCTCTGCCGCCCCCTCCCCCCGTTTACTCCTTATTGCCTCCGTTCCAGTCGCTCTTCGACGCCGCCGTGCTACGGCTTTCTGGACGAGGATATATCCAGGCAGAACGCTGTTCCCCGTCGGAACCTCACACCAACCCACCGGCGCACTCTCCGATGTAAGTGCCAAGAAGTGGTATTTTTTAGGGTGTCTTTTTCATTGTGTTTGTCCATCTTCTCAGCGTCCTGATCCCATTTCCTTCCCTGGTAGGCCATCCCGCGATACCAGGCGCCCAACGTGGGGCGCCAGGTATGGCGGGATTGTCTACTACCTTTTCGACCACCATCAAGCCAAAGTCTGACGCACATCTTCTACTAAACGAATCAGAGCAGCGCGGACATGTCGGAATCGCAAGCAGCGCTTAGTGTGCAAGCGAACAGCTGATGACAAATACGAGGTTAGAATCAATGTGGCTGTCAATATAAGAGTAATTTTCCATCTCGTTGTGAGGAGGTAATGAACTCTAATAATATCTCAATAACACTAGTGAAAAAGGAAAATCAGAAACCAAATACAATGCAATGTACGTTCTAATAAACGACGAGAAATAATCCCAAATTACTACCGGAGAATGTTTACAGTGATGCTGGACTACTGGTGCCTTTTATTTCCAACCCTGAGTAATATTCTATATCAATGATGAAGGAAATGCAGACATTATCTAAAATTGGAAATTGCTAAACGATGTAAGAAAAAAATGAATCGCATACCTGATATGAGCACCAACACTATCCACATGATCCCCACCAGGCTCTTCATCATGTCATTGTGACGTCACGTCCGCCTCATTTTTCCTCCTTCTGACCCTCTCGATCCTTCAGATCTCACACTGAAACATATCCAAGACAAATGATCGTAAAGGAAACATCAACTTGTATCAAGAAGCTCCCAAACCAATCTATCTCAAGTAAAACCCACTTTCCGAGGATATTGTATCAGAACATAGAGGAGATCTATAAAAAGAATTTTTGTCAGGAAAAAAGTTAGCCAACTCAAATATAATGTTCTCATATCTTTCAGGAAATGCCTAAAACTAGGTATCCTGAAATATGAAGACAAAATTATATTACAAATAATGGTCAGAATGATAACTAATGCCCCAAAACCCATTTCTTAAGACTGATATTCTGTATTCCCATGCATGAAAAAGAAACATACGGAATTTGTAATTCTTTCCGAACAATTATGGAAAGTGTTTCTACTTACTGATGGATACATTCTTTCTTTAATTAATTTTTCTATCCATCTCATGAGAAATGAACGTGTATTTTTGAATTTTTTAAACGCGTGTGCACTAAATATTCAGCCAAGCAGAAAAAAACAATCCTAACGGATTAAAAACAAAATGAAAACAGAGCTTCCTCCCATTTATTAAAGGGAAGCTTTCTTTCGCTTCGTGACTTTAGTTCTATCTCCACCATACTTTTTTATAAATCTTTTCTCTTCTTCCGGCAGATTATACTTTTACAGAAATTGTATTGCTGTGACTTCAACTCACTACTCGAATCTCTCATTTCTTTTTAATGTCCCGCTCCATGAACCTAATGTTTACAGTGGTTTTCGGGATGAAAAATGAAATATTGATGAGCCATTTCATTGGAATTTAAAATAATATTCGAAACTGTTGATCAACTAATTTTGTTCACACGGCAGCACCCCTATGATGGAAACTTATTCGGATGCAGTATTCCAAATCTGCATTTTTAAGCAATATTAAGTGAGCTGTAGGTACTTAGAAGTGAAGGAAAGCTTTCGTCAAATATTCAGATGATAAACTTTCGAGTAGAATGGTAAAAAATGCATTCGAATTCTGGTAATGTCAAATCTGTTATTGTTTCAGTCCTATCCTCAATAACAACAACATCCTGATTTTTCTATGATCCTTCGTAGCGCAGCAGCCTACAACCAGGAAACTTACGCTAACCTCAGAAGACTTACCATTAATAATAGTTTGACCTAATAGTACAATAATGAGGGAAAAAAATTTGCAATATTTCCAAAAATGTGCATTGAACAGCACTATATAAACGAGGAAAAGCTCTCTGGTAAGCAGCATTCGGTTCAGCCTCATGCACATATCCATTTAAATTTTGATGCATTTAAATGGCTGTCAGGTAATGTAAAATTTTCGGGTTGAGAAAATTCCATAAGGGTCGATATTTCATGACGGGAAACATGAATGCAGCAAAATGTAGCAAAAACACGACGGATTGATAGGAGGGGGGCTTGAAGAGTAGACGGTAGTTGTGGGGCATGGTAGGGTGGTTTGAGTGGCAGCCACTTATTATTATCGGATATTTAGCCCGAGACGAGTTGAGGTTGAAGCGAGTGCCAATATACGGCAATATTCACGTATACACAGAAGAAAAATAATTTCATTTCGAACAAGAAGAGGTTGTCGAAACATACCGGAACAAAATCAAACCGCAATTGTTACATTTTGAGCTAGTGTTATGTGATTCAACGTGCTCAATACTCTATAGGGTACCGACTCTTCTCGTATGCTAAATTGATAACAATTTTATTTCAGCTTTACAACATATGAGTACCAAACGAATTTATATCTATAATAAGAGAACAATCGGAGGGTATAAGCACATGGACTAATGACGTATCAAAGTTTATGTCCTGACAAACTTGATTGGGGAGAATAGTTCTGATTTTCATTAATAGATTTTAGATGAAAATTATCAGTGGAAAACAGCAAAAAATGAACCATCCTACTATTTACATCAAACTAAGTGGTTTGGATTAAAGAAAAATATTTTTTTCGATACATTGAAGAGATTACTTCCAAATGGAATAATGAGGTAATAAAATTTATATCCTGACCAAATTGATTTGGAAGAATAGTTCTGCTTTCGTTTAACAGCTTTTAGATGAAAATCGTTTCTTTCTCCAGATTTCGGGATTGATCATAATAGTGAAGATTGCTGAAGTTCATAATATTTCCGTGAAAAAATCAACCGAACAAAAATCCTATTTTTTTATTTTCAGTCCACTTTTACCATCTAACCAACATTTGGTTAGTTTTGCTCTTTTCCCTTCTTTTCAGAATTTTAACACCAGAATTTACCCTCGCTCGTTTTATTTTGCAGCATCTGTAGTGACACTTAATGCGACTCACGGGTCCGGAATTCTGTTTTCAACTCCAACTTTCACTCCAACTTTGAATTAATTTTCATCCCGTTTATCACTCTAAAACTGAGTGTTTCACGACAAAACTCTCGACTAACTTTATTTTTCTCGAGAGGCAAATTGAATAGCTCATTTGTATTATTACACTGCAATTCTAGTTCCTTAATCAAACGAAAAATATGACTGAACTTCACAGCTTCATACAACTGTAATGATACAAACTTTGAAAATCTAATTTTGTGACTTTTTATGATTCTAGTAGGTTTGATTCAGGTTATTTTATGTACAAGGTTAACAGAGAAGATCAAAATCCATTAGGTTCATGTTTTTTCTTTTAATCCAATAAGCCTCCATTCTCGAGATATGGAGGTTTGAATATTTGACCTTGAGCTCTCGGCTCAAGTCTGGGGCCACGTCATAGCGCCACTGCTCAGCCCGGAGCTTGGACTTGAGCCGAACGTTCAAGGTCAAATATTAAAACCTCGATGCCTTAGAAACTAAAGCACATGAGATCATAGGAAAAAATGCCTATCTGATAAACTTTCATGTTCTTTTATTTTTGGAAAGCTCAGTCAAGTCGGCGTCCCGCGTCTCTTATTTCATCTTGTTAATATTTATTCATAAAGTTCTAAATGGAATTTAGATGCAGTGAAATTCACTGTTTGCAGATTGAATAAAACAAACAAATGCAACTTTAGAATCTCCACTCAGGAATAAATCAAATCAGAGTTCAGTGAACAGTCAAATCTTGTTAATTGAACACATTGGCCGCATCATTGAATTTTCATTCAAACTTTAATTCTCTATCAAATCCCTCTTGAGAAATTGAATTTCACGAATAAATCAACAATAGGTAATTTTGGGCAATGAAAATATATCGACAATTTCTGTATAGCAATAAAATTTCATAAAAAGTCCAAACGCCCAATAGTTAAGATAGATCCTTTGTTTTTGGTTTAATTTTTCAATAATAATTCCCTCTCTAAATGACAGATTTATGTTCACAATTTTTAAATTCGGCGTCCCTCGTAAATAAAAAAGTAAAAACGAAACGAATATTTGTACTGAAATCAAACTTGCATAGGCATATTTAAATATTGAATATTCATTCGTATACAGACAAGGCAAAATTTCCAGCAGTAATTCAACGAGTGGTAGGTTTTCAGTAATTGAATAACAGAGAAAGATGAATGAAAGTTCGTCAGTAAGGGAAACAAAAAAATCGCAGGTTTGGTCACTAACTGTTGTAAAACTCAATTAGAGGTTTTCTTATTTAAATGATTGCCTTAATTGAATTGAGAATTAAAGTTATATAATTCAAATAAAACTACTTCTTCATTATTTATTTCAGAAGAACCATTTGGAAATTCAAATTGAGTCACAACCGTAAACAACGATTTTATGTAGATTATGTAGATTTTCGTGAATCGAAGAATAATTTTTTTAGATCAAAATTTTTTTCCACCCTTTTTTCCACTTGAATGCCAACTGAAAAATTAGAAACCAAAGAGTAAATATAAGGATTATTGGTGGAAGTTAATCCATGGATTCTCTTTGGTTCAAAATCTAAAACTATATTTTATCCTTATCTCAAAAAACACATAAAAATCACAAAAATGGCTCGATTTGCTTGCATAAAATCGAAGCAAACACATATTGACACACTTTTGGGTGTTTTTCAGTCAAGACACACTATTTCAATGGCTAATTAGGTGAAGATTCATTCATAACCTCAAAATCTTCAAGCCACACGAAGAAAAAAAAGCGTCGTGACCTCGGGGTGTGGCATATATAGCCCTATGTATTTTGACGCGCTGAATTCAAATCCGACAACAGAATTGGCTCTGCACGTCTGGGTTCGACCCCAACCTCAAAAAACTCTTCAAAAGATGTTCTTTGAGGTTGAGGTCTTACCCAGACCAAAACGGATTATTTACTAACCAAATATCACTTTTTATTTGGTTAATAAATATTCCGCTGTGGTTCAAAATTTAGAAGATTTTGTTTGAAGTTTGACCCTTTTTAGTTGAATTACGCCAATTGCTTATTTAACATTCAAATCTTTTTTAATGAAACACCCACTATTGCATTCTTTTTATTAAATAATTCTTTCCACTGACAATATGACTTTTTGTTTGTGAGCTGAACATATGAATAGGATTGTTGAAAATCGGTCATTCTGTTTGTTGAAAAATAATTGCTTTGAACGAAGATTCGTCTTTTTCTCAGAAATGCAATAATTTTCTGCAGATTTTCTTCTCCTGGTTAGAAATGAAATTTTTTAAACTGGGAATTTTACTATTCAATTTTTGGTTGTAATTTCATGTATTTTGAGTAAATTTATTCTTTTGGTCCAAGATTGATCTGTTTCAATAAAAATTCTAATATTCTGATGAAAAAATCGTTATTTATGGTTAAAAATATAGTTTCACAACCGAAAATATAAGTCTTCCTTTTTTTCAGCATTCTGTTATTTTGTTGCAAAATCGTCTTTTTAGGTTGAAAATTTAAACTGCATCTTGGAAAATTCATTTTTTAACTGTAAAACTTGACGATTCTTTCGAATTTTCTTTCCCTTCTTACCTGAAGAATATTTTTTTTTGGGAAGTTAGACACTTTCTTTAAAATTTGTAAATTTAGATCTTTTATATCTTCTTGAATGAGGATGCAACTGTTTCTTTTTGTTGAAAATTTATCTTCTCTACTTAAGATCCACCTATTTCGTTGAAAATCGAACTTTTTTTCTGCAAAATATATCACTTTTCTTGTTGGAACTTCGTTTTAATAGAAGTTTATGGATGAGTTGAAAATTTGACTATTGAGATGCAAATTCGTTTTTTTTCTTCTTAATAAAAAATGGTATTTTCCAGTAGAAACTTAATTATCTTAATAACAATTAATTCCATCTGGTAGAAAGTGCAACTGTCTGATTCAAAATTAATGTAATTTAATTATGGATTCAACTACTCTGATAAAAAAATTGTTCTGAGTTTAATTTAGCTCCTTTTTATTCGAAATTAATTTTTTGTTGTAAAAATATGATCTATTGTATTTTTTGTTGAGAATCAATTTCTCTTTCTCGAAAATTTAGCTATTTTATTGGAAATTCCGAATTTGCCTTTTTTTGTTGAATTTGACTGTTAGAAAAAATATGTATTTTTTCTCTGCAATATCTTCTATCACATTTTCTGTCAAGAATTCATCTTTTTAAATAAAATTACATAGCTTTGCTTGAAAATCCGTCTGTTTGGTAGAAATTTATTATTCTCAATAGAAAATTCATAGTTTTTGGTTAAAAATGCAACTGTTCGATTGTAAATGAATCTTTTTCAATTATGGATTTAACTATTTCTTTGGAGATTAGAATATTTTACTGTTAAAATATGATCAACCACATTTTTCCTGGAGAAATAATTTTCTTTGGTTGAAACTTTAATTTCCCTATTGAAAATTCCTAATGTGTCTTAATTGGTTAGGTTTAACTTTTTTCGATCAAAATAAAAATATTCTTTTTATGGAATATCATTAACTACATTTTCCTTCAAGAATTCATGAAGTTAGGTTGAAATTACATGCATTCCGATTATAATTTATGATTTTGGTTGGAAAAGCAACTATTTCGTTGAAAATTCATGGAGCTTGATGCAAATTCATGGTTTCGGTTGTAAATTCAACTATTTTCTTGCCAAATCAGTGTTTTATGCGATGAGAAATAGTTTCTGATCAAAAATCAAGGAAAAAAATTGTTGAAATATGACTCAATTTTTTTCCGTTGATAGTTTTTTTCTTGGTTATGTTGAAAATTTCAAATTTCTTACTTTTAGTTGGATTTGACTGTAGTAGATCAAATTCAAAATCTGTTTTCCTCTGAAATATCATCTACCACATTTTATATTGAAAATTTATCTTTTTTAGTTGAAAATCCAAGCGTTTGCTCAAAAGATCGTATATCTGGTAAAAAATTAATCGCTTTGTAAAATTCATCTTTACAATTTGAAAATTCAGCTGTTCGATTAACAGTGATTCCTCTCCTCCAAGAAATGCTCTTTTTGGCTGGGATAAATAATTATTCCCTATGAAAATTAGTCTTCGACCTTTGAACAATTTCCCTTATTTTTTAGTTATTTCTGATTATATGGAATACATTAATTGAACGGTTTCTTCAATCAAGGACAAACTCATATATTTCATTATCAATTGAACTTTATTTGTATCTTCAATTCGAAGAGGTAAGTTATCAGTCTCAGGTTCCTTTATGATTTATTACTTTTCCCATGATATACACAGTTCATCCATCACCGTTTCAAGACAGAAAGTTCCCTTCCCGCTTTGTCATAGGTTTGCTGCGAGTGACATAATAATTGCTGCTTAGAAATTCAGTGACAATCGTGAAAAAATTGGGGTGGGAAAAAATCGCTTTTTTTCTCTCAAGAACCGGCATCGGGTCGAGTGATCAATGAGCTTCACAGTAAAAACTTGGGAGTGAATTGTATTGCAGGTAGAATTTTAACGGCGTTTCCGTTAACTTGGCACTTTGGGTACGATAAGACAACTATGTGGGGTATTCTTGAAAGCTGCTATTGCGGATTAACGTCATGGTCTTTGAGGTATAGATGATGGGTTAATTGCATATAATGGAAAACGAGGGCCCATGGTGTAATCAAGAAATGGTGTGTTCCCTCCATGCACCAATTCTCGTCCTGTTCTGCGCATTTCCCAAATGCCGCCATATTGAGGAATCAACGAATCAGATGAGTTAGCGCGAAATTAGATTACATTGAACTCGAGGCTTGAATTCCCGCAACACTTTCTGATTGTTAATTATCCAACATGGCGGCGTTCTGGGAGTTTTTTTCCATTAGTCATGCGCAAGAACACACCGTGTCTCTATAACACCATGCAAGGGCCCTCTATTAGAAGAGCTCTGAATAGATGGGTATGTGCATCCGCCATTTTGAGTCCATAGAACAGGTGGTGTATGTGTACAACGCGTGCATTAAACGCGAGACATAAAGCTTAGTTGTGACAAAATTAGCTTTTTACATGGATAAATATTGAGAAATAATAGTTTTGATTTGTTTATAGACGTGACGGAAACATCTTAATAAATATATTTCTTCCGAAGTGTTCTGCAACAAGATGTGGAAGCTGCAATTGCAAAGGCCATACACAGCCTACACAGGTGGTTATTGAAAGTAAGTCAACAACTTAATTTATTCAAGTAAACATGAAAAAGTACATAAGACTTAGTGAAACTATGTGGAGAACCTATTTGGCACATTTGCGTGTTCTCTGCATGGTTATAATTTTGATTATCTATTAAACAGCATCACTTGTGATCATGTTGAAAAGATCTGAATAAGAATCATAATCCCACAATAGCCACTGAATGAATTTTCTCGGAAAAATAATTGTAAGAAAAAATCGTAACATGCATTTTTGAAATAACTTCCTCGGATTGATCATCTACAAAGTGGTATACTTATTTTTTGTACATCATACAATGCACATGGTAAACAGTCTAAAGTGAGGTTATGTTCACCCGCATTTAAATTTGCATTTGAAACGCGGCAATGCTAATAAGTTCTCTATTTTATTGTTACTTAGTCTGAAGTACTTTTTTATGTAAACCTAAATAGATATGATACTTACTTACGGAATGTAAGCACCTGTGTGGGCTGTTTGTGGTCTTCACAATTGCAGCTTCCACATCCCATTCCACAACACTCAAGTATAATATTTTCATACACGTTTCCTAGCACGTCCATAAACGAATTCGAATTATTATTGTTAACATCAAAAGCTTATTTGATCACAATCGAGCTTCAGTTCTCACGTTTGATGTACACGTTGCATACACACTTCCTAGACACCATGGACTCAAAATGGCGGACGTACACACTCGTCTTTTTAGTGCCCCACTATTAGGTGGGAATATACAAGCGGTTGTCTCAGTTCCGAAACCTGTACACTACGTAAGGATAAAAGGTAGGCGGGAGTGTGCTATTCTCTTTCTTATAGGTTCCAAAACTAAGATAGTAGCTTGATTATCACCACTTGATAGAGGACTCTCAGACACTGATTTGTATTAAACTCTGGATAGTGGATGACATCACAAATGCGGGCCTGTTTTGTATTATACCTTGGAGTGTAGATGACGCCACGAATGCGCGCCGAGTTACAACTGTAAATTGGAGTATGTTCTTGGGCCAGCAAACTGTGTTTACATGCCAATTCAGGACGGCATGGATTATAAGACATCGGAAAGTGTCAAACCTTTTATACGTGGCTATCTTCTATCCATGGTACAATGAAGATCAGTGATAATATAATATACCTCGTAAAAAGATCGTCTGCTTTGCATGCATTCAGGCTACCTGCATGTATAGAGTTGTGGCCTAATATTACAAGGTGCAAATAACGCACCTTGCAATTTCTACAAAATATGGCGTATGATCGACAGAGTTGTCAAAATATAAAATATAGTATGACGCCGTAACTCCGCAATTTGGTTGAAGTTGCAGCTAAAAAAGATTCATCTTCAAACAAATAGTTTAACTTCTCAACACGAAATACGAGTTTCCCACGAAACTGTCCTATTTTTAACAAAAAAGTTAGTTTCCGACAAGGTAGTTGATTTTTCAGTAAAAAATACAAATTCGAAAATAACGTATAATAGTAATATGTGAACCAAAGAATATTTCTATTTGGAATAAAGAACGGTTGAATTAAGAAGGAAAAGGGATTTTGAAGAAAACAGTAGAAAAAGAATATTGATAACAATAGTTGATCATTTGATTTGAGAGATGTATCTTCCACTAAACACAATGGATTATGAAAAAAATAGATAGTTTTCCAACAAAACATTTGATTTTCCAACAAAATATTCAAATCCTCAACTACGCAGTTGATGAACGCTTAAATGTTTTCTTCTTTATAGGCTATATTCATAACAATGAACAATAATGAGGGAACGTTAAAGATTATCCTATTTGTTCCCTAGGAATTCAAATCTCACTATTCAGTTGACAAGCACGATCCAATCGCGAATGCCTATTCTCTCCGGCACAGTCGATGATGTGATTTTCGCTCATGGTGTTTTCGCTAGCGGCAAATGCGGACAGATCCAGCGCTATCCAGACGAAAACACAACGACACCTAAATAACCTAAATATGTAATGCGTAATTTAAATTGTAAATTACCTTATACTTCACATCAATTTCGTTTCTTACAATTGCGCAACATCTTCCTATAAAGTCATAAGGAACATTCTAGAAGCTTATCACGGACACGACCACTAAAGCTGTAAAACGTTCTCAAAGGCGGTGAGATGTCGGTAATGGGGATCTTTAAGAAAAAAACGGCTCAAGTCGTCTACTGATATATAATTAAACGATAGATGAAATAGCAGTAGGAATAAAGTTTAGATAAACGATATGAATCATTGTGAAATCACGGATATAAACTGCAAAGGATCATTGTCGAATTGAAGACATGAACTGGTATTGATTCTAGAATAACAGTATAAGTTTAGTGTTCCTTAACCTAATCAATTATTTCCCTATCATCCACTCGAAGCAATTCATTGCCCTGCAGTCAAATTTAACAGTTTCCATTTCGCAGATTTACCGTCCACCATATTGGATCCATCCGCCATATTGGATCCACAGTTTCGAGTCTGAAAGAAGTCGTATGAAATTCAGATTCAGTGACCACTCATCTCTAGAAATTACCATTTTTAAGAGTTCTTGGAATTTTGAATAACTTTCGTTTGCTAAATTCATTCCGTCATATTGAATTTCGTAATTCTAAAATCAGATTTCGATTCATCGACCTCAAAACCCAAATGTCTGCCATATTGGATTAACCATTCCGAAATTTGGAATCAA
The DNA here is from genome assembly GCA_011762715.2 of Neuroterus valhalla. NCBI lineage: Eukaryota > Metazoa > Arthropoda > Insecta > Hymenoptera > Cynipidae > Neuroterus > Neuroterus valhalla. Next base: position 2,125,988 of record WSXT02000015.1, read on the forward strand.
AATACCACATATGGATACGGCGTCCCCGATCGTTCTGCCATATTGGATGTGACATTAAAAATTATAGTATCATATTTGTATCAGGAAACCGAGTTTACTGTCTATTGCATCCGGCATTTTAAAGTTTGAAACTATGATATAAATTTTCAATCCAGCGAACTGGAATAGCTGAATGTGAACGTTTTTGTAACTGAGTGAAGAGGCAGATCAATGAGAGTAGGACGAATGGAGAAAAGTAGTATGTGGTCTAGAAAGGGAGGAAGAGAAGGGGATTCAAGGGAAGGGTAATAAAGTTAGAGAGAAGAAGGATATTTTAGGTGGGGGAGAAGAGATACGTTAAGAAAAAAGGTAGTCAAGAAATGGTAAAATAGAAAGGAGGTAAAAAGGTTTTAAGACAGACACAAATCAGAGGAAATGCATAGGGCGAAATCCTCAAAATATATACTTTCTATGTTGCTGCTAGATAGTTTAGGCAGACAATGAGGCCATATTCCGACCGCCATTCTGAATTCTGAAACATATGATTCAGCAACATCAAATACCACGATGTAGTTATTTTGAGGGAGGGGTGAGAAAGAATGCAAGAGGGCTTGAAAAGGAGAGAGATATGTGAGAATTGGTCAAGAAGGGAAGGACTGTCGGAGCACTTAAGGTGCTTCATCAGCGATAGGCTTTTTCGCCGCCATTTTTCCGTTACGCTAGTGAATTGTTAGTTGTTAGTATATTTTTAGTTATTTAGTTAGTAAATTGTTAGTATATTTTTCCCACCTCATCTTTAGACTCATATGGGGTCTCGGCCAGAAAGCTTTTTTCCAAATATTGCGTTGTTGTTTTTTTATGTTCAAATTAAAAATCAAGCAATTTTTGTGCCTTTTAAACGGGACCCGTCGAATACCTCGGAAGGGACTGATGCGCGTGCACCGCCATGATATTCTCAAGCATCTCATGCCCGTCGCTTGAGAATATCATAG
>WSXT02000015.1:2135514-2170702 GCA_011762715.2 Neuroterus valhalla
ATTCAAAATTTGAGTACGGAATTTTCTGTTGACAATCCTTTTTTTTCATTAAAAATTAAATACTTTTAGAGTTAAATTCAACTATTCTGTTGAAACTTTAAATTTTTTTGGTAAGGAATTAATATTCCAATATGCCAATTAATGTTTTTATTCAAATATTCACCTTTATGGTTAAAAATTGAAGTGCTCCAATCAAATATTCATCATTTTAGTTGAAAATTTATCTTCTTGGTTTAAAATTTAACGGTTCTAGTGAAATATTCAAACTGCTATTCGAAAATTCATCACTTTTTTTGAAAAATAAAATATTTTGTTTGCAGTCCATCTTTTTTTGCTATCTTAATATAATTTTTTCTCAATGCCAAGTTCAGGCGTTCCAATTCTTGGAAGAAATATAATATTTTTCCGTGGAAGATTTGATTCTCTTTTTCAAAATCATCTTATTTTGAAATTTTTCGGTCTGTTGTGTTGAAGGATATTCAGAATGGACGTTATGAACTATAATAAATGTTTGCGTTCTGCGGCAAATATAAATATTTTTCTTTTATTTGACCGGGAAAATTGAAAAACTCGACCGGGAAATGAACGGGAATTTGGAAATCGTCCGCTTAATCGCCACTCTGAGGCACCATCAGTCACTTTTTTCCAGGAAAAAGTAATTTGAGAGTTTTTCAACCTTTCAGACTCCACATCATAATCACTGATAAGTAAACTCTCTTTTTTATCGACTTTGAAATTCTATTCAATATTGAAGTTTAATGGTTCATTCAGCTTGCCATAAACTGAATTAAAATTTTTCAATGACTTGTGTAATTCATTCTGGAAATTGTGAACATGGTGTCGATCACCAAATGCATCATTAGAATTTCATCTAATCTTGTCAATGCAAGCTGATCAAACATTTGTGTAACAAAATCGGAATTTTGAAGGTGATAAGTGTTTCTATAAACATAACAGCCACTTTTTTGTTTTGAAAAAGTCACTTTTTGCCCCTTTTCTGCACAAAGTTAGTCACTTTCAGTCACTTTTTAGATCAACTAAGTCACTTTTGTCCCTTTTCTGCACAAAGTTAGTCACTTTCAGTCACTTTTTAGATCAACTAAGTCACTTTTGTCCCTTTTTAAGGTACATTAGTCAGTGGCAGCCCTGCCATCAGAATAAAATTGGAAAGAATATTTATATAATTTTGTTTTGAAATTAGAAGTTGTGTATACAATCCGTGAAATATTGCTTCATTAATTTTGTTCCTGGTTTGTAAGGAAACAAGTTCGAGAAGATATATTATCAGAGCCCTTAAAAGGCCTTAGCGTTCCCCCAATGCAAACCGCGCTCGACTCCCCTTCTCGCTGTAATTAATCGTCACGTTATTGTAGAGTTAATTAATAACATCAAATACAAGGCAAGATCCCCTCGAATGGTACTTAGCTTGTTATCTTATATACTCGTAGAAATGATCATGCTAGTGAAGATTCATGATATGGAAATCAGATCATGATTATGAAACAATGTTTGAATATTCAAATAATGTGTAATCTGTTTGTCTGTTTCAGGTAAGAGGTTCAGTGAAAAAGCGGTCGTAATCCGCGCCAGCAGTGGCTTCATCCGAAGTGAAAGTTCCGTCAGTGCTTGAAAAGGAAGACTGTGAAATCCTAAGTAGGATCAGAGGGTTAATAGAACAGGGGTTGCTTGATCGGAAACCTAACCTAAAGTGGGTTCTTCCTTCCCTCTTAAGTCACCACCTTATTTTCCTTTCCAGTTCTGCTTCACGTCAGTAGGTACACGATTAGGCTAAAAGCATCTTCTGACACGTGTTTTCATCCCTTTTCCTCACTTTGGGAAATTCCATTCTGCGACGAAAAGAAATTCCATCTGTTTTCATGTATGATTCGGTAATAGAGGTGACACCCTAAGGTTATCCAAACACGAATCTTGAAAAAGAAGTATTTTTCAATAAATTTTTGTGAATCAAAGTTTTGTTGTATCTCAAGGAATTCTTAAGACATAATGCATCACCAATTCCTTTGTATTGTGCTTCTGGGATTAATTGGGTATTGAATTTTGAGATTGATATTCTTTGCGAAAGACAGTTTGCAATTATTAAGGCAGTTACTGTCATTTGTGCTTGACCTTTGCCAATCCATAAAAAATATGTTGAACAAAGAATAATATTCTTGAGATCACTTACTGTATCATTGATCCCAAAAAAAAAAAATATGTTTACGAAGCAGGGCTAAAAAAGTTCTTTCAATACATAATAAGTGCATAATTCATCAAAAATTATTTTATAAAAACTAGGAAATAAAAACAATGTTTGTCTTTGAACGTTCTTTAAACTTGAAGTTTGTAAAAAGTACTTCTTCAGGGTCGCGACTTGACCGGAAAACCGGGAAATGACCGTGAATTTAATTAAAAACTGGGAATTCTCTTGACTCAACATAGACTATCAAAAATTCTACAGAAAAAAAATGATCGCTTTCTCTTTATGAATCAAAAAAAGATCTTATCATTTGATTTAAAGAATGTAACATTCCTTTATTCTGATTTTCAAAATATTTAAATATATCTATACGTCATGAGAGGAAGAATTTTCATTTTTTTCCATTACAAGAAAAACGTGTTGCGAATTTGTTTCTCTGTGAGATTTTTTTAACTGGCACAAATTTGATAATCGAATTGATTATTACATTCATTTTTGCAAAAATATGTATTTATCACATTTCATTTGCTTTTCCTCATTTATCTGACCTGGGGCAGGAAATTTCAGAAAATATTTATAGAAAAGAATTTTTTAAAATCGTTCCTCCAATTCAAAATTCGTTACAATTTTAAAGTCCCCTCTTCCTAATTTTGAATAAAGAGAGTACTTCAAGCAGTTTTTAGAGTAGAAGAAGTATTCCAAAGAAGAAATATTAATATTGAAAATATTAAAATAGTGACATTGAATATTAAAAATAAATGATATTTTTTATTTTTATTGTTCGAATTTCAACCATTCTTTTAAAAAGTTTTATTTTTTGATTGAAAATTAATTTTTTTTCAGAAATTGTACTATTCTAGTTCAATGTTTATCATTTCAGATAACATTCGTCTTTCTGGTTTAAAATTTAACTACTTCAGCTGAACATTTGAAGTTTCATTTGAATATTCATCATTTTGTATTGAATGTAATAATTTGTTTGACAGTTTTTTTTTGTTTGTTGAGAGAATTTTTTTTTGTTCAAATTTAGTTTTTTCTGGTACAAGTAATTTTTTTCAACTGAAAATTTAACTTATCCAAATTCCAAAGTTTCCTATAAAAATCTTTTTTTTTAGTCAAACATTTTTTTCAATTTAAAATACGAGTATTCAAATTTTCGTTTAATAATATTCTTCAGTAAAAGTCATTTATCTGTTTGAAAACAGATAAAGATTGAAGTTAAAGATTCTTTTTTTTTAGTAAAAAAGACCTATGCTTGGTTAAAAATTGTTTTTTGAAACTAAAAATGTTAGTGTTCCATTTTCGGTTGAAATCAATTATTTTTTGACTTCGAAATTCGACTATTTTGTTGAAACATGATCTTTTTTCTTAGAAAATGATTCTTTTTGTTACAAAAGCATTCTTTACGGTTAAAAATTCAATTTATGCAGTCAAACTTTTTCATTCTAGTCGAACATACATCTAGCTGAAAACTCTTAAGTTTGGTTAAAAATTAATTTTTTAAGTAAAAAATGTTACTATTCAATTTTTGTTTTAAAATTTTTATTTTCGTGGTTCAGATTCCAACTATTCTAATGAAAAATTGTAGTGTTTGGTTGAAAACTAATTTTTTGTCAAAAATTGAACTATTCTAGTTAAATGTTCATCATTGCAGATAAACATTTGTCTTTCTGGTTTTAAATGCAATTACTTCAGTTCAGCATTTACAATTTCATTTGATTCTTCATCATTTTGAGTAAAAATGTAAGAATTTGTTTGGAAGTTAGTTCTTTTTTTGTCAAAAAAAATGTTTTTCAACTGAAAATTCAACTTATTTCAATTGAAAATTCCACAGTTTCAGTTAAAAATCTGTTTGTTTAGTTAAACATACATTCTTTTTCAATTCAAAATTTCAGTTATAAAATTTTCGTTGACGATTTATCTTTTCAGTAAAAGTTAATTTATCTGTTTGAAAACTAAACTCCTTCAGTTGAAGATTCTTTTTTTAGGTATAAAACACTTATGCTTGTTTTCGAAATGGTTTTTAAACTAAAAATGTAACTGTACCATTTTTGGTTGAAAATAATCATTTTTTCACTTTGAAACCCGAATATTTTGTTAAAACATAATGTTTTTTTCTTAGAAAATGATTCTTCCTATGTGTAAATTATTCTTCATGTTTTGAAATTCAACTGTTCTGGTTGAAGATTCATAATGTTATTTGAAAATTTTTCACATTGGTTGAAATATGAACTATTTTGTTGGAAGTCTGTTATTTTTTCTTGCTATCGTAAATTAATTTTTTCAATTGTATGTTTAACTCTTCCAATTCTCGTAAAAAAATGATATTTTTTTATGGATTTCAGAGTATTCTTTTTAGAATTGATTTTTTTTGCCATGTTTGATTTGTTGTGGTAACGGATGTTTAGATTTGAATAAAAGTAAATGTTGGCGTTTTACGACAAATATAAATATATCATTTCTAGTTGGCCGGAAAAATTAAAAAAAATTGACCGGGAAATGACCGGGAATTTGAAATCGCCCGCCGAATCGCCACCCTGTTCTTTCTCTCATTTCTTTCGCAAAATAAGCTTTTCCAATTTACAATATTAATCTGTTAATTGGAAAAGCCTGACGTTGATAGATTTATCAAAGGAATTTCTCTTCTGGGGATCGAACAGATTGGGGAGGGGGAATTGCTCACCAAGAATGAACAATAAAATACTTTCATCAGGTATAAATTTGGGCTACCCTAGTCACACCGGTTCGCAAAGACAGAATATCTTCAGTTCATTTAAATTACAAATTGAATTCTAATAGAAATTTGTATTGACAGAGAGGATTTCAATATAAAAAAAGAAGATCGTGACTGATAATGATCCCGGTGTGAATCAATTCAATTTGCTCTTTGAGATGCAAATCGATCTTAACAATCTTTTGATAGAAATAAGTATGTGTAAAAAATGCAGATCTCCTCTAGTAGAATTGAATCAATCAAATCCTCTGGCTGGTATTGGATAACAATGGGTACTAAAATTGGATGGTTCATTGTCAACGAGGCATAAGTTTTATTATCAAAGGAGAGAAGTTTGCGTGTACGCTTGAATGCGCTCCCAATCACGTCAAGGCGTATCCATATCTGCAATAGTTTGCAACTTTGAATGATTGGTGAATAAGCGCTTTCATGCAGACTGCTGCTGCACTCTTATAAGCGATAACTCTCCTTTTGCTCCAAGAACCACGAAGATTAAATGCAGAGTTTCCGCCAGTTCTCTGTTATGAAGAGATAGAGGAATCTGTGCCAGAAATGGTTTGGCTTCCTCCTCTCGTAATTAACTCCACTACGCCTTTATTTGTACCCTTTATGCTAGAGTTGGTGATTCTAGATAATTCTAGAATGGAATCAATATTAGAAAGTTGTGACATATGATGATATTCCACGAATTGGTTTGATTTATACTTGATACGATAAAGTGAGGTTCAGAATTGCACACCCCAAATCTCGAAGTGTCAGAGGCACGTACAACAGATGCACATATGCAGCACTTTATAGAAATGCCGGTCGCTCCTCACTAGGCATATTGGAAGCATCGTGTGGTTATTGCATCCAGATACGATAGATACCCCATTCAAACCTGTTCTCAATGCACGTTAGTGCGATTCACGTTGCGGAACCGAACTGAATACGGAATTAGGGAGACAGCGGTTGTTGCAAACGGCTGGCTCACTATAGTGATCTCTTGTCACACGTAAGGGGTGCGAACATGCTCGTGGCACATTCAAGACCCTACTCATCTTGAGTCAGCCTGACGCTCTTCTAAATTAAAGACGGTCCACAGTCTGTGATGAAGGATATTTCCCCGTTCAGGTGGCTATATATTATTCCAGGGTAATCCAAGATAAACCAATGATTGCATCTCAATCGACCATTTGTCAACCTCCACGAATCACCACTTGATTCCTGTGTAAACTGTTGGGCTCTGAGTTAATTACAATCCGACTGATTTACCTGATCCAGCCTCATCGATAGATCGTGTTTCAATAATGAGAATCTACTCAATTCATTGCTGCAGGGGCTACCTTCATGATTGCCCCGACGATTAACCCCAGATGGTGCTCTTGAAGAGAAAATTACCACAACCTTCTATAATGAGAGAAACTCATTTCCAGTTTTGGGGTTTACATATCCCATGACCTCTGAAATCACTCCGAAGATTCCCCTTTAGTAGTTCCATACCCTTAAGTCAGGAAGTAATCAATCATTCCAAAGTGTGATAAGTACAGCTTTTCGGAAATGTAGATAATTAATATGAGACTGTAATTGCTCTTTGGGTAGGATAAGGACTAAGGTGTGAAAACGATAGAATAGTTACGGTTGGCGCACAATGAGAATCAGGATGGCAATAAATTCACACGTAGGAACCCTTAAGAAGGCGAGACGTGGTCGCAAGATACTTTTTATTTCCCTCGTTCATTTTCTGCTCTGGACAAGATACGATCCGAGCAGCATTCCCCGAACGGTTTTCATTCACGAGGTAACTGCCGATCTTAATTATATTGGCACGACTTATTTGCCCTGACGCTTACGCGGTCCAATTACCCGTACACTATGTGTGAGGCACAGGAGTGACATGATTGGAAACTGTATTCCTCCATTGTGATCCCATTTGCGTCGTATTAGTCTCCATATCACCCTGCAGCAAAGCATGCGAAATTAATCTCACACGCTCACTAGACCCGACAAGTGGGATACTTTGTGGCTAGATGTTCATTTCGAATTTGAGATAAGGCGATAACTTTTTTTATAATTTTTAACAATACTGATAGTTGAAAAAAACCGTCTGTTGGTATAATGATCACATTGTGCAACTGAATGAGTCTCTTAAGATTGGGATCTTTAAATTGCCTTCTTAGAATTGTTTGCTTGTTCTCTATGTGGCTGAAAAGGAGATAATGAGTGCTGATTGATCATCTGGATATAATCTACTCACGTGTTGGATGTGATTATGCTGATTGGGAATTCCATAGTCTAGAAGTGATTCGCATAATATCCGGTTGTTCATCAGTTGCATTCGTAGAGCGTATCCGCCAACAGTTGTTTCTCGCACAATTCCCTCTTTTGCAGAAACCTGCTGGCTACTCTAAACAGGACATGCTAATTTCTCCAAGTATATACAGTCGACCGTTGAAACCTATTAGAGCAAGGAACAGCGAGATCTGCGAAGGGGGAAAAAGAGGGCGAATTGTGGATGAGAACGCGGGAACAAGATTCTCTCGCGAGGGGTTGCTGACACGGATGCGGCTGTTGCCTCTCGTAAAGCCTGATGCGTGCTGACACGCGGGGTACAAGAGGAGAAAACATGTCTTTCTCTCCGTTCTCTTCGTGCCCTACGCTATCCTATCAAGCCAACTGTGTCCACAGAGTGAGAATAATTTATTGAACCTTTATCTATTTACGCGACAAAACTCGATGCCAATCTTCAGCTCCGAGTTCTGCGTAGAGTACACACTTACCGTATAATCAATTTGCCCATCGGGAAAATACCGAGGAGAAGACTGTCAACTCTTGGGATAAATCACTTCTCTGCAATCGGACGTATCTCCATAAAACTTTCCTCTAGTATTTCCGTAATGAGTTGAACGATAGTGCATTTTCCTGATTATATTCCTAGAGTGAAATTGCACTGCTTAGGGAATGTCCATAAATTACGTAACGCTGAAATCTAAAAATTCCGCGACTTGTCTGTCTGTTGTTAACGCTACCGTAACAATTTTACTCTTTCCTTTCTGTAACGTAACGTAACGTAACGCCTGTTAAAAAAAGGAGAAGATAGGTCAAAGAATATGTAACTATAGGGAACCTGTCAAGGACACAAAACATCGCGAAACCGCAGCCGCAAGTCGAATCCAAGCGCGACTTCGATGGAAGCCAGTAGCAGCAGATAAATTATAAATAAGCCGCGACGTCTGCAGATTTGCTTTTCTATTTTTTATGAGAGAAATAATATAATGTAATATGATATTATTTATAAAATTAAAAATGAATGGATAGGTATCAGGTAACAGCGGAGAATAAGCTTGAGCCGAGTTGAGCAGACACGCAATGTTCACTTGCTCAGAACTTTTGTAAATCTCTCAATTTCATTTTTGAAAAATTTTACGTCACATTTTGAAATTCATCTCTGTCACTCCGTAACGCTACCATAACAAAACTTTTGTAGTCTGTATATTATAGGATTATAGCGTTACGTAATTTGTAGACAGCCCCTTCATGAATGTTCTGATGATGTCAGTTTACCCAATTTGACATGATGAAAGTCTGTATTAGTTAGTTTATTGTCTGCCATACCCTAGATACGCCCTATAGAGGGAATGTATTGTCTAGGAATGTTCAACTCTGTTCCGAAACTTCTGAATTGTAGAATTGTATTCAACAATACTATTCAACAAAGCAGTAGGTTGACAAATCGGTTGGGTCGTATCATTGCTATAACTTCCAGTGTAGAACAGAAAACAATACAATTCTCAAATTTAGTAATTATAGTCAACAACAAGTACATCAATGATTTTAGGAGATGAAAATTCAAGAAATTATAAATAAAGATGGTTATGACAAAACGAGGGAGGAAATCTCTCCCGAGAGCTAACCTGAAACTATTGCATCGAGGATTGATTTACTGTCGACTGTGTGTTTCAAGTTGGTGGTAGTTGAGGTAAGAGAGAAGAAAGGTCGTCGCTCTAGGAATAAAATGTCTTGAGGTTAGATCGTCGAAAGAGAAGGAGCGAGAGAGAGAGAGAAAGGAAAGCAGAGATTTATCCTCGGATTCATCTCAATGCCAGAACTCGTTGGTATATGAAAACTTACCTCTATCATTTCCGTAATGAATTCTACGGTGGTGCATTTTGCTGATGATAGTAATAGAGTAAGATTGCACTACTCACGGTTTACAGTTCGAAAATGATAATTCTAAAGACGGGTCTAAAGATGTCATTCCAGCCAATTTGACATTCTGCAAATCTCTGCTATAGCCGATAACCCTACTTTTTTTTCTTTTCAGGAAAATAAAATTTGAAAACATGAATTCTAAGAAAGTCATTATGTACAACAAAAAATGCACTAAAATCACTTTAAACGAGAATAAATAGACTGAATATATCGTTTGGGGATGTTCATCTCTGTTTAAAAACTTTGGGATTAGGAAATTGTATCCAACAATACCCAAAGTATTTGTTTTCAAAGAAAGAAGTGGTTCACAGACTGACAATGGTTGCAGCAAAACAGCTTCAGGACTTTCATTGTCGACCAGAAAACGATACAATTCTTGGGTTGTATAATTGCATAAATAAAGATGGTAAAGACAAAACAAGGGAGGAAATCTCTTCCGAAAGCCAATTTAAAAGTATTACATCAAGGATTGATTTCCTGTCGACTGTGCGGTTCAGGTTGGTGGTAGTCATGGTATCAGAGAAGAAAGGTCTTCGTTCTAGGAGTAAAACGTCTTGAGGTTAGATCTTGGAAAGAGAAAGAATGGATAAGAGGCAAGCGGAGATTTATCTCAATGTCAGAAATCGTTGGGATAAGGTATCCCGGGCAAATCGAACCGCATTCGAACTGTAAGTGTGAATTAAAAGGCGGGTTGAGCGCCACTACGACGGCATTCCATGAGGCTTGTAGTCCGTTGCATCCAGGGTATTCGTGTTCGTGCACGACACGTGCAGGCGCGTTCGATGTGAATACAGTACAGCGGCGAAACCATGTCTCGGAACCACCCGTCAGAGCCTTATAGTTGCCTTATAGTCAATACACGGCCGCAGTAAATAACGCGGAGCCTCTGCCAGCCTCGGACCTTCTACCATCGTCGCGGTTAACATTCATTATATATAGCTCGATAAATCACCAAGAATGGCAAATTTATGTGAAAGTCAAGCCAGAGAAGATTCCTTAATTTTTCACTCGTCCATATTCGAGAACAGACTCACATTATGTCGTCCTTCATTCAGAATTTTGATGCAGTAGCTCTAATTTGACCATCTTCCTCGTGTTTCATTCCTCTTGTCCTGATGTATCGTTGTTCAATGTTGACAATTATTGGCAATAACTTCTCTTTGTCCCTTTATCGTGACAACCGGAAGCTTTGAAATGTTTCCAATTCCATGGCATCTTTGGTTCCATTAGTTGTTGTCATTAATTTGTCATTTTGTACCTATGATTTTCCTGTAGATGTAGAAATCAGATTAGGTGAAGAGGTTGGACAAGGATTATTCGTGATTTCTTCTATACTCGATTACTTGTGGGTGAACACTTTTGTGGTTCCAACCGCATTGCAGCTAAGTAAGCGAGCTCTCATGTAGAAAAGCCGCGCGCGCACATTGAATTAACGGATGATAGTACCTGCTCAAGCTGGTTTAGAAGCGAAGTACTCGCATGATTGCATCAAGCGCTCTTGAAAGCGAGTTCGTCGCAGCGAAACGTGATTCACCAGCGTACCTGATAGGCATACTCTCGTTCGACTGGTTTTACTTAACGAGTCGTACTCTCGATTTCGAGGAGGGCAGAAATTACTGTTTGCCAACCCATCAAACGGGTTTGCAGCTCCTTTGCTGTTCAGCTTTGCTTGACCTGGATTAGTTTACCGACTATCAAATAACCAAACTTTAGGCTTGTCCACGTGTTGAAGAACCATTTGAATACTTGTTGCCACCTTTGGAAATTTGCTCTCTAATCATCCCACTTGATTTAATGGTTAGGGTTGTTGAGAAACGCATGATGAAGCAAGAATATCGTATACTGTTGTCTGAAGACCGCTTGTTAGTTTTGCGGAACGAGGTACAGAAAATCGTTTTCATGGCCACGCGATGCTTCCGACGGTGAGAAGAACTTGTAATTTCTTGTTCAGGAAGGGAAGTTAACTTGTTTCACGATAGTATGGTCCGTGGATCATATCATCATTTCGCCTCGCGTGAACAATTCAAATTATGAGGTATCTTACAGTTCAATAGCTTGGTTCAATAGCAGTTCAATATTGACAGAGAAGTTTTTGGACTCGAATAATCTGATCGACAGAGCTTCATCGACTAGAGTGAAGCAAGAGATAATTTCCTTTCCAATCGTAGATGAACAAAAGAAGAACGAAAAGAGGTGAATTAAGTCATTGAAGTTCCCTGCAGAGATAATCAGATTGTGCATACGAGGATTCCTCCTTAAGTGCAGGCCGTTATCTGAATGAGGCTCATAAGCTTGGAAAGCCTTGCGGGCTTGGAGTGAGCGTTTTGTACATTTTTGCATCGATGTGGACCATTAGCTCTGAAGTTCCCAGTTTCTAGTTCAAGCAAAATTCTTGGAGGAATTCGTTGGTGGTCAATGAGATATGAAGAATAAAATGTAAAAAATTTTCATTACAATCTGCGAATGTTATGGATGGTTGAGTAAACCAATCGCAATTTGAATGCCATCAAATCACGCAAATAGGATAATCCATATTCTGCTTCATGCTAGACTGCACCTTTAAGAGCAAATCTCATGGATTTCTTTCTTCCGTAGGCTGCTTGGGGAAATACGACGAGGTGGATTGGTAGGAAAGCCAGGATACGAGTACAAGGAAGGATCTTTGAAAGGATGAACTTGAGAAGAATCCTTAGAAGGAAGAAACCCTGGAAAGTAGAGGGTGTCCTTTCTTGAGCCCTTGTGAGATTGTCTCTTCTACTGATTCTTCGACGCGAAGAAGAAACAAATATAGCCTCGTGAGAAAAAAAAGAGAGGGTATTTGTATTTGTAAATCGCGTTCCACATTGTTCCATATTGTGGTGCAATAAAGCGAAACAAGGCGAGCTTCAGCGTCAAGCGGTTTCAAGATATACACTCGTGTATGTCGAGTTAGTTAGTCGCTGTAAGGGCTTCCCCTCCTTTTCTGGATTCTCTTTGGCCTCCCCTTCATCCTCTTATTCCTCTTCCATCCTGAGTGCGCTGCCGTGCGTGACTCAAGGTCACCAACTCACGCAGCACTTACGAGTTACATTCGTTTCTTTATACACGTTGGTATCACAGGTACTACAAGTGATAGTAATTCTTGAAAGTAATTCTGGATTCATGGAGGGAAGCGTACTGTATGAATTGTTTAAAGTTTAAGCTGATAGTCTCTGATTCAGTGCTTGATGAAGAGACTTTTAGCAGCTGAGCCTCTGAAAGGTATTGAAAGCTTTTTAATTGATTTAATCAGCATGTTTAAGTTTATGCTACCACTCGGATGAGTGCTGTACGCACTGTGTGTCTACTCATCGTAATTCCCTATCTTCGAAACTACGATTTCGCAGAAAGCTTTAATTAGCGTTACTACCGAGCGTGACTTTCGATTTGTGTTCTGCTTGTCAGCCTTCAAGGAACTTGTTTTCGGGCAGGTCTTGTAATGAAATTGTACAAATGTTTTCCTATCTCTTTGTCAGATATTTCCAGTGTGGCCAGTAGACAGGAAAATGACACTTTTGTTTCAAATTTGAATTTCATGAAATTGTATGATTGTTGAGTTGTTATTTGAACTTCTTCTACAGATTAAGAAAGTTATTTTAAAATGAAAGCTTTAATAGTTGAAATCATAACTCGAATGCTAGTTAATTTATTCATTTAAAATACATTAATATTGTAAAAAAGAACCGAGATTTTTCCCTTACTTTTTTAGTGTCCACCATGTGTTTTGAAACGAAATTGAATGAAATCCCTACTGTATCCTAAAAAAGTGTAGACGCTCCTGATTGTAATTTCTAGTCCGAACCATTACTTTCTTCTTTATTTCTTTGGATTAGGGTCCTAAAATGTAAGAAATCCCGACTGAGTGTGAGAGTCGAATTATTTGAGCGGAATCACGCGAAAACGTTAGTCGGCGGTTGAGAATGCTTGGGCAATTAGTATAATTTGCAGCAAAAGAAATACGAAAGAGGGAAAGAAACGGTCTAATGGGTGTTCGTTGCTGAGACTAAACCTGTATCTCTGCTCGAGACGAGATGATCGTTGTCGGACGGAGGGGAATTCGGGGTGAGAAGAAGGGCGGTTTAATGAGACATCTTTATGTAGGTTGGCAAATGCGAGCTCTACTCTCGGATTGCTAACGTTAAAAATCGCGTTGACCTAAACGCTCCCGTTATGACGTCAAAACGTGGGTGTTCAGATTCCTATCTCATCATCATTCCACCTATGAACATGCAACCAATACTATCCTTATCTCACTAACGAACCTCGCCTAATGAACGCTTGACCCAATTGTCGTCATGGATCATACCTGAATATTTGATCAAATCAATGTTCGGATGTTAGGATTATCGGAATGAAACTGGGTTTATTTATAGAAAATAGTTTACCATTGGAGAGTGATCAACTGACAGCGAAGGGAGAACAGTGGTAGCATTGAAGCGATACAATTCCGGCGGAATGTTTTGGTGGCCTATAAATCCCGAGGGGAGCGTGCCGTGTAATGAATGACGGAATTCACGATGGAATAGAATCGGCTTGTTATTAGCACGTCCACAAATAACTTGGATTCATCTATCTGTGCGGCCAGTCGCTTTGGCAGTAGCGGCCAAAGCTCAGGATATTTATGGCTAGCGACTCATGTCCCATCGAGTCCAACAATTTCGCATCTCACGAAGCAAAGGAATCGATGAACTTGAGAAGGAAAGGCTTTCAAGTTGCCGACTTGTCTAAATTTATGGTCACTCACTTATGGTGCAACCATTAACTGACTGCACGACTTTATACCCACTTCCTAGGAAGATTACTTGGATGATGAGATTTTTTTATAACAATTGACTCATGGGGAGCATTAAGGTTTACGGTTCATCATCATTATTTAATGCCTGTTGACGATCTAGCAAATTCTGGATATAATTTCATTCTGAAGATATATATGATTTCGATGAAGAGATATGAGTCTTAAACCTAAAGGATGTTTTGAACGAATAGTTTTGTTAGTGGAAATCCTCGTAGAATGGTAGCATAAAACAGTATCTGCTGGCATAATTTTTTCAAGAAGGCTCCATAAATATCCTTGTGTGCTAGCAGTGAAGTAAGTTGTTGCAACAACTTACTGGTGCTTCCCTTCCTCGTTCCTCTTCTATGTCGGGTTAGAGAGCCCCTCATCCTCAGTGTGTGAACGGGAGTTAAGGACGCCCGGAGCAATTTTCACGTTTGATGTTAGTATTTTATGGTCGATTGAGCGCCACTGGTGCGAACGAACGAGATTCCTGTGTAGAAGGAACGATATGGGGTAGTATGGTATGGTATGGTATGGCAGGGTGCATGGTTGGTACGTAGGTACAACAGAGAGAAGCAACTTTCGAGTTATGCTTCGGTCGTTACTATGGCCGTGTCAAGGTACACACTCGTGCGCAAACAAACACGTGCATGATACTCGCACCTACAAGGTTTAACACAACCTCACTTGATATCCCTTTTTGTCTATAGGCTGGTCGTCTCGCTTTTGTAATAAAACGATTTACTGCGAGATGCAAGGATGCTACAAACTCCAGCCACCTGGTCACAGATAACTCCATTCCGATCGGCTAGATTGCTAGATAAGATGTTCGCAAAAAGTTTCCTCAAATTTTTAGAATTTATCAATTAGTGAACTAATTGATCTTCTAGAGTCTAGAGTGCTAACTTGTTTGCACCCTCGAGGAATTCTGAGTTGTACATTACTATCGGCAATCCTCTAATTACGGCTTTCATTCATTGGCCTTTAATTATGTCATTCGAGCACTTGGTTATAACGCTACTTGATTCATGGAGCTATTCTGCGCAATTAATTGTTAAGCTAGGGCGGACCTTATTGAGCTAGTGTATTATTGAGGCTACAGTTTGTTGACTAAATTAATCTGGGATTTATAAAATTCGTATAATTTTTTTTTTTTTTTTTTTTGGAAGAGGAATGATCAAATCAAAGGGACTCTAGTGTCAATGCCATGGAGGATAAGTGGTCTACCTAACGAGATGGGAAATCGTCACCGTTGTGACATTTAAGTCTGGAACAAGTCTGTAAATGTTGGTGCGAAGCGATAATCCTTTGATTCCTCGGTGAGACCAAAGTCGGCGCGCCATAACGAGCCTGGCTAAGAACCCCCTTGGCGACGCTCGTGAATCACGTGATCGATGCGCAATGACCCTTTGTTATGTCCATCGAGGAAGGCCAGTTTGATGCCATAATGGCAGGGCTTCCCTGTGTAACGTGTCAGACCTGAAGACGTTCCACTGCAATTTATGGCTACAAAGTTTCTCCACGCTACCTTCTCAGAAAGTGAGATAACACAGACTATCTTATCCAAGTCAGGAGAGAATCGCTCAGTGACAAGAGAAGAATAAAATAGAATACAATAAAATCAAATTGCATATACGGCTCGAAGGACCAAACTGGTAGGATTGCCGTAACGGATTTTAAATTATTTGTTATTCAATCCCGTTCCTTCAGGTGAAGATTGGATGGAATTGAGCAAAGTTCATTTTGTATGAATGGGCGTAACCAGGGGTACCTGAAGAAGTGGGCACCAGAGAGTCTGACTTATTCCATTGTACGTAAAATCATCCAAAGGGCAGTACGGCAATACAGTGTTTCTATTTGAAAATAAATTGAATGTAAAACAATTTCACGGCAATGTCCGATGTGCCTAGAGCGAATTCATTTTTTGCACGTGAACAAAATGCTGCGAGTCTTTATCGTCCGTTGCAATTAAACTCGTAAATCTACAGACTAACAGCCCCGTTACGCGCGTTCGGTGTAACGCCGAACAATAAAGATAAACGTAAACATAACATATGTACCGCCATAAAGCTGACATAAATTTAATTTAACGATGCGTGGGGCATAATGCCCCGTCTCTGCACGTTGACTGGGTCTCGGTTCAGGGCCCCACGAGGATGCATATGTGTGTATAATGTGAACTTGGCGATTACCCTCGTAACCAACGACCATGCCACGACTGCCAATTTCTGTCCGGTCTTATATGAGGACTTGAAGCGTGTCTTCGAGAGATAAGTAACGGGTTGAACGTGGTAATATAGCACGGAGATAATGTGATTTACTATCTAAAGAGATCCACGACAAATCGCGACGATTCTCTTGATTGCAACGTCCTACGGGATCCAGAACATGCTAATACTTTATTTTCAGTCATGTGGGAATGGAGACAGGCAAGCAGGGCTGGGGATGATTAATGGGTTTATGATGATGTTGGAATAGATTTATTTCCTGGCATGAACTACTCGTTGTGGAAATAATATTTTGAATACGTTAGATAGTTAGGTGGCATGTATGCAGAAGATAAAACTCCTTCTCAAAACCACGAATCGAAACACAATCACCATGAAGTAAGCTTTAGAGGTTTAAAAATCAGCATAAAGATAATTGGAATCCCGTATTTTGGGCTCAGTTTTAAGGGGATCGTTTACGTAACGAAGAGGTCTTTTTGAATGCAACCTTTCTACCGAAAGAGCCTTCTAAATTCGCTGGAATCCAGTTCATAAATTATTGTGTTACAGAAGCGTGATCGGAGGAGGTAATCTCCTTTATTCCTTGCCGTTTACCGCCGTCGTAAATCACATTG
Organism: Neuroterus valhalla; assembly: GCA_011762715.2. NCBI lineage: Eukaryota > Metazoa > Arthropoda > Insecta > Hymenoptera > Cynipidae > Neuroterus > Neuroterus valhalla. Next base: position 2,152,274 of record WSXT02000015.1, read on the forward strand.
ACGTTTAGGTTGATTGAAAAAGTTATCTATTTGCAAACAAAAAAATTAATAAAAGAACGGGAACAAAAGACTATTATTCTTTCAACTGTCTTGTTGCATGTGCCTGACCGCAAACATTTCTTTTCCAGGTGGCGACGCGACCTTGGAGCCCCAACCAGGGCAAAGTTCGGGAGATGACGAAGCTCTGCAACCACAAGAGGAAACTCCTGCCCCCAAGTGCAGCCAGTCCGGTTGCATCGACAACCCCAATTGTTTCATCATCGACGGCACCAGCTGGACCTGTGATTCCTAATGTTCATGCTACCGCCGATTCACCAACTTCCATGGATAAAACGAAATCAGGTAATTATCTCAATAGTCCTTAATTGCTGATTGTTTATCAGTTAAGCCAGCAAAGATCGAGGTTCTAATTTCAGTTTCCTGAAATCGCAACTCCAAGATTAAGACTAAAATTTTCTTCTCGCCACCTCAGTTAACGGGAAAGTACGTCAGAAGAGAGTTGAGATAAGAAAAGAGACCAGTGCGGCGATGAAACTCTGGTAAAAGTGTCGGGGTTCTCGACCACCCCTGTAATAACGTTACGAAGCGATGAAAGTTTAATACTGCTCTCACGGAAATTTAATATCCTTTTGCTCCTCTTATTTTTCTTCGTTACCCCGCATTTAGAATTATGAATGATGAATAGGTCGCAGAGGAAAGTGGAGCCAGATGGGGGAAAAGGAAAGGAGGTTTGCCAGAATGAGTTCGAATTGCTCTGCAGCTTGTAATGAAACGAAGGAAGCCCTCTGCCTGGAAGATGGGACAAGTCAATTAACCAAAACGTTAACCTTGCTCAAAAGACACGATGGAACCTCGTAAATAGCAGAAGAGCCGACAAAGTAGCTTTTGCTCTGGGGGAAATATTAGATCAAATCATTTGCACGATGAGGTATCATTTTTTCGCCTCTGAGATTCAACTTATCTGAGAGATTTTATAGAAAACTATAAACATCTTGATTCATCAAAGGAAAAAGTTAAAAAATACTATTGTTACCGGTTTATATCTTCACGAAATTCTCCGTCTTGGCTGCGCACTCGAAAAGAAAAGAATAGGCACAAGAAAAGTTTGAAGTGGGTTTCGTCTTTTGCTGGAAGAAAAGAAGACTGTTGCTCACTGCCATTGTCCAATATCGACAAACATTCGTTTCTCAAACCTTCTCGTGCAAGTACCTCCTTTCATCCCATGAACTATCAACTTCTGAAATACGCTCGTTATACTTATCGCGACAAACTTTTAAATCGGTCCAGCAGGATGTATTACCAAACTTTTCCTCTGAAATCTGGCGAGGTATAATGGTCGAGACATTTATTCACCATCGGCGGTACGTGTGCCAACTTTTACTGGAGAAAGACCAAAAGTTTCAGACGAAAGGGGTTCGGACGATGAAGAAAGAGAAAGGGAGGAAGCGTAATCATTAGGAAAAAGTCGCTTGGAAGAAAAAGAAGGAGATTGCGGTATTAGCAGCGGCTTTTGCGGTGGCGGCGTCGGCATCGTCGACGACGACGGCTTCACCCCATCCTTCCAATCTTCTCTTCAACCTCTATTCTACGACCCAATCCACTCCTCTTTTTCTCCTTTTTTGGATCCATTAAACTAGCGATAACAATATTTAACCTCGAGTCTTTGAACCTCAAGTCCCTTCTTTGTATTTATCATAATCCCGCAACCGGATAATTTTATCGACTCCCGACCAATTGACATTTTTCATTTTATTACTCAAGTACAACAATAACTGTTTCATCCTAGGTTACAACTGTTTTTCTAGAATGGATAATTACAGCACTCAGTGGAATGTACCGACTGGAGTGGAGTTTTTATATGAAAGAAGCACCGTTCATCGCATTAGGTCTCCAGCATTGTATTGCCGAGATTACGTACTGGAAAGACCATTTGAAGTAGATGCACCGCAGTCGTGCGACTCGTGCGTCGTGACTCTCGCGATCAATCACTTGAGAGAGATGAAGAAGGGAAAGAGAGAATGTCATAGTGCGCAAGACCGTTTAAGGATACCGGCACTACATTCGGTGCTCTCCCTCTGGTACTTCGGCAATGTCGTGACTCTGCTGCGCCATCGTCTGAATTGTGATTCACTGCCATTTTCCCTTCCGTACTCGAACCTTTCCACCCAAGATTCCTGTTGTTATTCCGCTGATGTTTACCCTTCCAAATGCCCTTACAGCCAACTGGAGAGTGATTTAACACTTTACGATGCCAACATTTTGAGGAAAAATGTCCATTACTCTGTCCTCGTTGCGGGTTATGCCACTTATTTTTCTATTATGCAGATCTTATCCTGGATTCTGCGTTCTTCCTTGCCTCATGAATATTTATTTCGCATTAATCTTCCACTGATGGTGACCCATCGCCGATGAAAATATGTACGTCTGAAACTTGGTGGATTAATTCCAGTATGCGGGGAATTCGATGCCGGTTTCCGGCAGCCCTCCTTTTCCTCCCCAGCAAATCGAGGATAAGAAACTCAATGGGAGAACTTATCCGGACTTTGATTGCTGCTGGAATTCTCGGAAAACAAGAGTTGATTTAGGAGAAACTTTCAGGGTTATTTCGTTATAATCAAGGCAATTTGTAAGCTGGATTATTGGTTTAAGAACTGACGGAAAGTCAAACCGCTTCAGAGGAAGATGAATTTTAGCGTCATTGAAAACAGGATTATTACTTTATGATTTATGGATACAGGTTCCCTATTTTATTTTTCCCGATCGTAATTCCCATAAACTGAGCATCATTACGAACTCACCACCTCAACCGACTGATCATCATTTTAGAATTTATCAAGCTCAGCATTTCCAAGATCGCTCAATTTGACGTCGAGACCTATTTATCTCCTGAGTGCTTTACTTTATCACAGATAGCGGGTTGTCGGAACAAACCTGTAAGGAGAATATCTTGGGTAGGGAATTTCCACACGCCCTCTCGACGGTGCTTTATCCCCAAGAAAAGCTCCGCAGAAGGTGACCAATCGGCCGGCTCGTGTCTTCTTATCGCACCGACGATCAATAAGTCCCGGGAGGAGGAAAGAATCCACTCACTATTCGCTACCACACCGCGAACAGCGGAAGGTGGTGGTAAAGGCGGTGGTGGCAGACATGTTGATAAGGGTTAATTTCATACGAGGATATGAGCACCGTTGAACCTTATGAAGTTGGGCTGCAAACAGTGGAAGAAGGAGTAAAGCAGTGTGTGAGAGAAAGAGGGTGGAAGAGGGATTTACGTCGTTCTACTACTGTCCGATTTTGATTCCTGCGCGCGCCCTCTGCGTCTGCGCAAATGTCTCACCAACTCTCAGTCAGCGCACCGACTCTTCAAAGGAAGTTCTCGAATTGGATGCTCCACGAGATTGGAATTCTAGGATTTGCAGAAACACTAACAATATTCACCTCTCGATTTCAAGTTTGCTGATTCAAGATTTTCATTAATCTTCTGCTTTGGTTGCATCTCAGAGGAGCTAACTTGCCTCTGACCACAGACCCCTAATTTTAGAATGGTGATTGTATTTCGTGTTGATGGATGGTTTCTAGAAGAGGAATAAGAGACGAAACTGAATGAAGACATTGTAGTAGGAGAGATTATGATGTTTTGACTGCATATTCGTTTACACTAATATCTATTATTACATTTTATCACAGCTTAGCAAACCTAAACGGCCATTTACATGAGTGCCTAATTGAATTAAAAAACAAAAACCGGTACTATAATAAAAAGAGCACGTTCCATTTAATACGACGCTGGAAGGTTTTCGACTCTGAAACGTCAGTAGAAGCTTCTGAATCATAGATTGGCAACATTTACGCTCTTCAGCGATCTGTAGTGGTCCCAGAAAGAGTCTACAAAGATGACAATTCCCTTAAAAGCATCGAGTTTATGGCAACAGAAGCCTGGAAACTAAGAGCTTTTATGCGGCACTAACGGAGAGATTCATTAGTGTCTTGAGTTATCTTGTCCCTGCCTCTACCTCCCGTCAGAGATTAATTATCTACTCTGTGCTCACAGATAAAAGACCCCTATTAAAACTTCCCTTTGTATCCACCTTTTTTAGTAGAGATTATTTTAAAACATTCAAGGCGTTTATAACTCTCAGAGATCCAATTTAAACTCCTTGCAGTTATTTTCTCTAAAGACTTTATACTGTGATCAATAATTCTAACAATAATCTTTCTTTGTAGATGGCTTTAGCAAGAAAAAGAAAAGGAAAATGGGAACCGTGGGATCTCTTTATCCAGGAGCACCAGTACGCTTCCGAAGCATGGGCCTGGATCAGTCAGCCCCAAGCTCAGGTGACGAGTTCACCGAGAAATCTCAGTTCGGAAACCAAATAGGTTCTACAGTGAACATCAGCGGACCTTCATTCCTCGAAGATCCCAGTGGATATCTCGCACAACAGACTGCTCTTTTGAACAGTACGATATCCAGGCAGACTGGCGTTAGCAGCTCCCAGGTCACGACACTCAACAACTCTAGAGTGCCGCAGTCATCTCCTGGCATGCACGTGCCTAACAACGTTTATCTTTCACAACCAAAGCCTTCCTCTATCACTAGTCCCACCAGTACAAGGTATTGCGACATGTACGACAACAGCTACTCCTCTCGAGTCTACAGTTCGATGAAAAACAATCCTACGTCGCCGGTCGTTGTGCACAGCAGCATGACTCCGACTTCGGGAAATAACACCAGTGATTCCGATTCGTCTCAGCGTTGTGTCACTAGCGCCGATGCTCAGTCGTCCCAGGATCTCTATAAACACCAGAACCAGCAGTACATGCTACATTCCGACCAATCCGAAGACCCTGTGATATCTTCAACTTTCAGTGAGAAGTTTTCTAATCAGCAGCCAGATTCGAGGCCAATTCAGGGTGGAACTGTGAGCACAAGTCACGGATCGCCGATCGGCACGAACAGTCCTGCCAACTCGGACACGCCGACCTCCTGCACTTCACAACCCGCGACCCCACAGAGCCTTATCTCCTCGCAGCCATCTACTCCCCGCAGTTACTCCCAGCCTCCCACGCCGCATTCGCTTTCCACCTCAGGTCATGCTCCTCAATCCTTAACTCCTCAATCCATGACTCCTCAGGCCTTGACTCCCCAAGGACAACAGCCAACTCAGTCTCCGATCGGCAGCACAAACGGTCAAGAACACCGATCAGCAACTCCCAATCAGATGTCCTCGAATGAAATTTCTCCTGCATACCAATCTTCCAATTATGCTCCTGTTTCAGAAGCAGCCAAAAAGCAGGTTTCCAACACGAGGCTTGAAGGATATCAGCCACATCCTCATACATTAAACTCCAGCTCGAGGGTTGGATGTAATACCTACAGTGCTTCGTCTATTATAACAACAATGGCGAGTGGACATACAGTCAGTAGTAATACCATCACATCGGTTCTTGCAGGCAGAGCGAATACGGCAACCGTATCTGTAAACACACCATCGGGCATTCCAAATTCAGCTATACCAAACATTCACTCGAGCAAGGCACAGCATCAGGGACAACAGACTGGACTTACGAACGTGCCATCAACCTCGTCGGCTATGCATAATCAGAACTCCGTCCCGATTGTGCACAGCCAACCGCCTTCGATGTCTGTTTCTAAATCACCCTTGGAGATGGTTCAGAGTGTCGTTAGTAGTATTCAAGTTCCTCAAGTGAGTGCCGCTTCGTTTCACCAGCAACATCAACAGCATCAACAGCACCATCACAATCAACAGCATCATCACAATCAACAGCATCATCACAATCAACAGCATCATCACAGTCAACAGCAGCATCACAGTCAACAGCAAAATCACAGTCAACAGCAGAATCACAATCAACAGCAACATAACAATCAACAACATCATCATCACAACCAACAGTCGAATGTCCAAGTTCACAACGTACTAACTTCTGGAGGGATATTAAAACATTCACCTGGTTCGAGTTTACCGCCAGGTCACATTCTGGTTTCTAGTGGTGGACAGCTCATTATGGCAAGCAGTGGTTCTGGAATTGGAGGCGTGATGGCACCGCCACCTCCGAAGATAATCTCGAACGCCAGTTCCATGCCACCAATGTCAGTCTCGCCGATGGTGACCAACGTCACTGGAACCGTTAGTCAAGTCATTCCAGCAGTAGGGGTTGCACAGCAAGTCCTTGGACAACCAACCGTACTTGTAAACACTACGATTCAAACCCCCGTACTCATTCAACCCGGTGTTATGACTATGGACGGCATCAGTCAAAACGTCCAGATTCCGCACCTCGCAGTCGCTACTGGAAACGTGATTCAAAGCGCTCAGTCAATCTTAGATGCCAACCAGGACGTGGCAAGAAATCAGAACATGGTCAATCGACAACCCAGTTTGCACTCTCCAGAGTCGGGTATGAGTAAGAAGAAGTCCTCCTACAAGAAGAGAAAGGGCAACTCACAGACTGTCGCGTCAATGCTGCACATCGCTTCCTCACAGCAGAATTCGGGTATGCTTATGCAATCGCAATCGAACTTTGCGCAGCAGAACTTCCAGGCTCAGAGTTTAGGAGGACCGATGCTGCAGGCGCTGACTATCGTACCTGGGAAGGGCGGAGCTCCTGCACAGCTAGTCATGAACGGACAGCCGGGTGCAACTTCGCAGTTCAACACGCAGCAAATCATCACAAATCCCCAAACGCATCAGCAGATTAATTTGTTGCAGCCGGTTAATTTACTCAATAGCACCACTGGTATGGTCCAAAACTTCCCGACTATCCAACAATTCATAGTTCCAGGCCTCGGGAGTATGGTGATGTCGGCTGATGGGACCGCAACCTTGTTGCAAGATACGGGTAATATGGGAATGCAGTTGCAGATCCAAAACGTGAATGGGCAGAATGTCTTGACCCCAGTGCAAAGTCATGGTGGGATCTTCAGTCCCAGTCAAAGTATCCTTGCTGCTGGTCCAGCAGGAATGGTGATTAGGGCGCCACAGACAACAGGCGGAAAAATCATTCAACAACACAGTCCCGGTGCTCAGTTCCTCTCCCCGAATAGTGGGCAGTTCCTGGTTAATGGTACTACGTCTTTCAACAATCAGCTAAGTCCGATAGTCGCAAACGTTAGCCCCAATCAACAGGTGACATTCAATACTACTCAAGTGCGTCCTCAGAATATTCAAGGACAGCAGAAGTTTATTCAGATGAACGGGCAGACGCTGATGGTACCTTGCGGGACAACGCAAAACATTGCGGTTTCTTCATCGCCGAACCAGCAGAACACAACCTTCGTGCAGCAGAATACAACGATTGTGCAACAGCAAACAACAATGGTTTCTAATAATCAGATTCCTAATTTTCAGTCAACAGGCACGAACAACGGGCCAGGAGTCGATCAGATGAACCTGGATCACAATCAGTCTTACATCTTGAGTGCTGGAATGATTCAGAGAAAGTCGTCTTCGCCGAAGAGTGCGGTCAATTCGCCATCATCAGACCAAGGAATTGATCAACAGCAACAGCAGTTCGTCCTTGCCAGTAGCAGTACAACACTTGTTGAGAAATCGGGACAGCAGGGACAGCTTTGTCCGCTCATGGCAAGGCATTCGGTCTCTACACAGACTGCAGGAAATCAGGCGAATGTTGCACAATCAGCGTTGATAAGACAGGGATCGCCACCGGATACAACAACGCATAGTCCAGGGAATAGTCAAAGGTCTAACAGTCCGGCTGTGGATACTACAACTCACGGAGCAGCCTCACCTGCACCACCAATTACCACCAGACATCAGTCTTATTCCACGGTAAAATTGTTGTTTTTAAGGTTTTTTTTCTGGGTTCGGTGAGGTATCGGTGGGTTCTTGTATTCATAAGGAAACACTTATTGACGATTCTCATATAATTATATATTTTGCAGCCGATGGTACATTGTGTATCCAGCAGCGAACCGGATTCTGGCGACGGGCCGATGATGACTGATGACTGGCGGATTCAGGGCTCGGCGACGAAAGAAATTAGGCTTAGTCAACCAGGGCATCACAGAAAGGCTTATGTTGAATCGACAGTTACGACTGGGATCCAGGTTGGTACCCATGTAGAACAGGGCACCCATCAACTAACTCTCATAGATATGCACCAGCCGGCCGATACGACACACCCTGAAAACACATACGTTGACTCACAAGAGCATATGGACACATCATCACCAAATCATTCCACTTATTCAGACACAATGGATCATTTACCTACGGAGGAACAACTAAATTCGAGTAAAGAAATCGGGGATATCTCGTTGGAGATGAATGATAGTTCGATGCCACTAGGGCAAAATCATTATCAACCTATCCTTTATAGTAATCACCAGTACGTTCCCGAGTTGTACCGACAGCAAACATTATTGTCAGACCATGAGTATTTTAACGCGCCTAGTCAACCTGAGAATTTTATTGGCCTCGAGGAAATGAAAAATGATTCACTTGATCCACAAATTGATTTAAATTTGGATGATAATGTTCAACAGAAGGTATTGGAAGCTCAAAGCTACGATGTTCCTTATTTTTCCGAACACGGAGTTAATCAAAAAGTTCTGAGTGTGGGAATAGCAACACCGGAACTCTATCCCCATCTTTATAATTACCGGTCTGACTCTAACGATATTGCTGTCGTTGATTTTCAGCCTGATAATTTAAATTCTTATATATACAATAATATTGCCTACGTCGACCAGGGCGATGACTACGAAGAAAGCGACTCTTCTTCTGAAGAATAGCGTTCGAACGTTCTCTTCTTCGATTGGGCAAACTCCAATTACCAAATTATGAGTCCAGTGACGCCTGCATTTATTAATCCCAGTTTTAAAAAAATGCTGCGATAAAAGCCCCATGTTTTTTCACGTGTTAATATTAAGTTTGTAATTAATTTGTATTTATAATTATTCGCATTTCACGTTCAAAGCGTGAAAGATATTATTAATCGTAATTACTATCATTATTATTTAAACGTATACGTTGCAATAAATGTAACTCGTATCGACTAGTGTGTTAGACGGTGAATTCGAAATTTAATTATGACGAGAAAATAAATTCTTTGCAGAAGATTATCCTTCTGATAATAATTCTTGATGATCGAACAAAATCCTTGCAACGAGCATGTGTAATCAGAGTTTGAGAAATGTTGAGTCCTTTGAAGTTTCGAGTTGCATGTGATACGTGGTAAATTTGTTGCCTCGATAAAAGACGTTGGAGACGTAACTAGAGAACAATTAAACATTTGAAGTCATGAAGATTATAGACAGTATAAACTGAACGATCATAGACTACAGACCCAGATCTTATAAATTCCACCAATTCTTGATACATCCAAAGAACAAGGTTTTGTCTCCTCGGTTGGTGCGACAATATCTAAAAGCAAAAATTGTATTTAGAACACCAACGTCCCCCCGAAGGTAGAACCTTGTAAGTTTGAAAATTGTTGTTTCGTTTCCTACGTTCGAATCGAGGCAAAGATGATTATATTAAAGCAGGGTTCATTGTGACCATGGCTCAGAAGAGACGCTCAAACGATTTTAGCATGAATTTATTGTAGTAAAAAGCTTGTGCCTGAGTTGAGTTGTATTTGACAGATCTATACGAAGCAAGCCGAAGGTGCGGTGAGCACAATGAGGTGTGAGGGTAAGGATGCCCTCGGTCTGGGAATCAAGCGAAAGCTGGACTCCATCCACTCAATGCATTCTACCCTGCATGAAGACCAGGATGGTCAGTATCGAATAGTATTTGAGTCGTTTATCGTAAATTATTTATAATTTGCTTGTGCTTTAGCCCCGAGTAACTGCGAGCTTATTTTTTTCTTGAATTAAAGCAATAAACAACTTTCCACATTTGAAAATATAAATTTCGCGACATAAATTCTAAGGCATGCTTGTACATAGGCTTTAACTTTTACCTCATTCCGTGCGAATTTTCAATTGTAAAATTGTAATCCGTGACTGAATTGAGCTTGGCATTGTTTCGACTAACATAGTTTAATTAATGCTTAGAAAAGTAGTTAGTAATGTGATTTTTGCTCAAAGATCTTTTTGTCAAGTTTTGTTTCTCTAATATGGTTTATGGTATTTGTTGCATGCTTTCGGGTTGAGAGTAACATTCCTCTGGTCTTCTGTTTTCTGGGAACTTGTATATTAAATTAATCATTGTAGGCACAACTTTGCATTATTCTGTAATTAATATGTAGAGAAGCATGTTACTTATGATTAAGATTCTCCCTCGAAGTTACCAGTAATAAAATGTTCTGCATTTGCACCTACATACTGAAAAACGAATTGGTATTCCGGTAGAACGTGCGGAATGGTTTGAAAGTATAATGCACACGTTCTCATCGAATGCATAAGCATTAGGTTTCTAATTTTGAAGAGAGGAAATTGTAATACCGTATGGACCTACGTGCAATTTCCCATTTTTTTGTTTATTTTTTTACCCAGACAAAACAGCCTGGAAATCTAAATTGAACTTTTAGTTTTAATAAAGAATTTTTTTCTTGTGTTTTCTAAATCAAGATTCATAATTATCAAAATTCTATAATAAGAAGCGAATCAACATTACAGCAGTTTTGTCTGGACAAAATTCAAAATTGAAGAAAGAACCATAGAATTAGGAAATCTGGGGCTTGCCGAAAATGCACATTTACACCATATTAACATCATTCTTTGGAAGCAGGTAAGTGAGCTGGAATTAAGGTGTATATTGTTCCAAATAAGCAATTAAAAATTTCAAATGCTTGGCAAAAATTATGTTAAGATTAATAATATTAACGATCGTGACTTACGTACACTTATACACTGTAAATAATGATCTCATGAACATTAGTTTGTTGATAATAAGTTAATCACCTTGACTAATTGGCTGCCAGGTTTGTTAATATGTACTTAATACGTTTTTACAATTGGTAGACCCACAAAGCAATTTGTCGGCGGGAATCATCTATTGTAAATAGAACGATTCGGATTTAGATCTACTTCAGTGATTGCATGAATTCCCTGATTTATGGCGATATTTTTTTGAAGCGTCCAGAAGAAAAAGAGTGGTAAGATTGCCTTTTAATGGTGAAAATTGTATTCACGTCCATAATTTATTGACTAACCCTGTCCTCAACCTACGAATGTTTTTCGCAATAACTTACTTCAAGGGATAATTTTGAGTCTGAAATTTGAGGAATGAAATAGATGACATCCAATTTTTCTACTTGATATGAATTGTTGCCAAAAAATGTCGGTAGACAGGCTCAAATTTCTCCTGAAATCCTAATATGTGTAATTAAAAATGAAGATTTTAAATATATTTAGAGATCTAGATTTTATTTTGGATTCAGACAATTTTATTTTACTTTATACTTAGAGGAAATATCGACGGCCGCTAACAATAAGGTTCTATCTCAGCGATCAAAGCAAAAACGTTCTATTTTCATCAAAATTCAAAAAGGTACTATCTCGGCGGCCAATGCAAAAAGGTTCTATCTCAGCGTTCCGTGCAACAAGGTTCTATCTTGTTGCACGGAACGCTGAGATACAACCTTTTTGCATCGGGCGCCGAGATAGAACCTTTTTGCATCGGCCGCCGAGATAGAACCTTTTTGAATTGGCCGACGACATAGTCACTTTTTGAATTTGGAAAAGATAGAACCTTGTTGCTTTCATCGCTGAGACAGAATCTCATTGTTAGCGGCCGTCGATATATACAGCCAATACTGCTACTTTTTTTTATGGCACATTCACGGTTTCATAGTTCACGCACCCGCGTTGTTGCTTTTTTGCTGGAAGTATCACAATCGCTAGAAATTGAACCTATCATTGTACAGTAATTAATTCCTACTTGGGTTAGTGATGGAGGTTTTGTTTTATGTGTAAAATAACCTTCGAACTTATCTATAATCTTGGATAGGAAAAAAAGGTAGATTCCTGTTACCAACATATACCGCAATTCAACGAATTCCAGGGTTCGTATCTATGATAAGCGTCGAAGCTTAGATCGACTGGTTCAAAAATTTTAGAAATGAAGCCCGTACATGAACCCTAAAATTTTCTTGTTGTCGGTAAATGTCGCTGACAGGAACCTGTGCTAACAAAGCTTTACTTTGATATGAAATTGAATTTCAAGTAAATGAAATGGAATCTTATTGAAGGATTAACAGTTTTTCATGGTGCAAAAAATGAAGATATTGTTTTTTGGGCTCTCAGTACCCTCCAAGGACGAGGGAGATGCCGCAAAGCCGTGGAAACTCGAAGTTGGCGAGGTTGTTTGGGGTGCAGCTCGGGGAAGTACAGCCTGGCCGGGAAAAGTCGAGTCTTTGGGAGCACCAGGCAGCTTGACCGTCTGGGTGCGTTGGTACGGGGGCGGGGGCAGCGGCAACAATCTCAGCCAAGTCGATGCCAAGACTCTCAAATCCCTCTCTGACGGCCTCGAGGCGCATCATCGGGCCCGAAAAAAATTTCGGAAGTGAGTCCCCTAGCACCCAAAAAAATCCCAACCCTGGTGCAAAAGGTTCAATTACTAATTTTTTGAAAGTATTAAACTTTGACTACCCTCTCAGTTTAAGGAATTTTTTTATCACGCCAAATTAGATGTAACAAAAATAATAATCAGGTTCTTTTTTCAAAAAGAAAAATGTTTTCTGAAATAAATTTTTCTTCATTTTTTTTAAGCAAACACAAATCTGGTGGTTTCAATTTTACCACCATGGTGACGTCGAAATCGCTATATGCTAGGTTATCTTTAAGTTTGGCATTTCGACTTGGAGATCATTGTGGCGGGAAATTCAAATTGTATTGTTTTTTGAAGACATTTTATTTATGAGACAATATTTCTGTAGTTTATATTTTCATTTCCGATTAATTGCTTGGTACTACTGAAATGTAGCCTTGACTCCCGTTTTGTAAGATGAGGAATTAGGAGCTACTCATAAATTTTGTTTCTTTATTCAAACACAATAATTGTGCATCGAAGTAATGCTTTTTGAAACCTACGATCTAAAAATATGTATTGAAAATCTGGAAAATTTGGCAGCACTTATATTAGCAAACCAACAGCCAATTATGATCATTCAACGTTGAAATACGATAAATTAAGTTGAAATTAAAATGAATGTCTCTTTCATTAAAGATAAAATGCAATCTTTCAACGTAGAATATAAAGTTAACAGGCTATTTTCATACATAGCTGTATTCTTATTTATATATTGAACTTTGCATGTTCTAGCTGTAGTTGTTACTTAAATATTTCACTTCTATTTCTATATTTCTACATACTATAGTCTAGAAAAATGATTAAGAGTGTGATTGTCTTTCAATGTCCTATCTGCTACTTAAGTTTTTTCACATGTGCTTGAAACACTTGAAAACTGATTCTTCCAACTTCTCACTTCTTGTGAAGTCTTCTCTTATCATGATACATTCTTTCGAGTCCTGAAACAGACAAATTTTCTTTGAAGAATGTACCTGGAGAAAAATCAGTTCTCATATGAAATCTGTGCCTCCACAATTTGAGCTTATTTCTTCAACAGTCTTATCCAAAATTTCAAAACTCATTGTAATTAATTTTCCATTGAACTAGAAACCATTATATATAAGAACATTCGACAAACTTCTGTAACTTTCAAAATTCAGAGAGAAGATTGCCATTCAAGTTTCGCACCAGAATAGCCTCAAAAGGTATAAGGCCACACTTGAGAATAACCTACAATTTCTGTGGGATTATTGCATGAAATACCAATTGCGATCTTTACTCTCTATGTTTGACAAATTACGTGCATTATTTTTGGAAATAGAAAATCATTAATAGAATATTTTCATTATAATTACTTTGGGATGATTTCTAAAATTTTGGAAACGAATGTTATTATTCTTCCTTTAAAAAATTATATGTCATACCTATTTCTACGTTTATAAAATCCTCACAAGCATCTGATGTCTTGTCCTGTGGTTATAGAAGTCGTAAACTGAATATGCAATTGGAAAACGCTATCCAAGAGGCAATGGCAGCACTGGACAAAGTCAACGAGCCTCGATGCATTTCGAGGCAAGAAGACAAAATCAAGGTGGTGAATGGCAACGGGCAAGGTGCTAAAGGGTCAAAAACTACCCCCTTGGTAACGACCATTTCAGCGTCCAAGATCGAGTCGAAGAGGACGAAGAAATCCACAAACAATTCCGTAAAATCAGAAAAAACTTACCGGTGACCTTTAAATTGTATCTCGGTGACGACGCGTCTGAGTGACGTGACTGATAGATTAATATACTTGATACTTGGTATTGTTACTATTTTTTTATTTTCTCTACCATTAACGTTATTGTCATCTACATCACTCTCATTGTTATCATCGTCATTCTCGCTCTCATTTTCCATCGACGTCATTAATTTGTAATTATGACCTTGAATAGCGTTGATAAAACGCAAAGTGAAAACACGCTTGTATATAATTAGGCCTAATGATGTAAAGGAGAGAATTCCATTTTTTTAATGGAAAGAATACTCACGAAATTGTGAATGAATTTTGATTAGAGTAGGAGGGGGAGGGGTTTCCATTTTTGTATCACCGTCATCATTATTGTAAGATAAATTCAAATTTGGTGCATACCACCAAGTGTTTTACAACATCTTTTACTTTTATTCGAGTCTTGGAGCTGGTTTCATGTGTTTAAAAATTTGAACTTTCCTCTTTGCTCCGTATCCTAGCTTAAAATCCAAAAAAGCAGTCTGCAGTTCCAATTTTGCGCCATAATTTCTTTTAAATCTTAAGGTTTGTAGCTCAAAATTCAAATTGCAAACATGCTTTGTTTTTTTCGACTATTTAAAATAATCGAATAAGGAATTGCGCTAATTATCTTGATAGCAAATTGTTGAAAATTGAATGTATTTCAAATTCGAAATCACGAAAAATTAGAAATTAATTTACATCACGTGTTCCTAAGTTTGCTAAAATTGTACTCATCGCAAAGTGAAATAGCAAATATTCCTCGCTAAGTATCAAAGTTATAACGGGTTGTATATATCTTTTAATAATTGTAAAATCTACACATCGTTATTACGATGATGGAAATTAATACAAAAAATAGTAAACGATTTGCAGTTGTAATTTTATATAGTGATGTACATATTTGATCAATTTTAAACAGAAACGCTAAACAGGTATAGAAGGGATCTGAAAAAAGAAGCAAAATGAAAGTGATTCTTGTCGCACTATTTATCTCTTCATATCCCGAATGTGCGTTCAAAGCTGTATTTAAGACTCAGAAAAATCGTAATATATATTGTATCTGAAATATGATCCAGAAGCAATTTTATGGCGGAAATGAATTCACATCACATGTTTTGATATGGGAATTTATTTGATTTTCTTGAAATATAAAATTAATTTGTTTTCATTTCTTAGAGATTTTCGTACAGCTTTGTATGCGATGTTTGTTATGTAAGCATTACGTGCGCTTAAATGTGGAATCTCTTAATGATGGAGATTATATAACACATTTTCAATAGCAATATTTTTTTATCATCAAAACAGTTGCTTGGAAAGTTCAATCTGAATTATCCAGTATTCAAAAATTGACATCATGAAGTTTTTTTGAAAGAAAAAATGGATAAATTGATCAAAAATAGGCAAATATTGATATAGAATATTGGAAATCTTGAATTGTAATAATTAAATATGTAGTTTACAACGTCCACTTTAAGAAGGAAAGAAAATCTTATCGGTCGTCAGAATATGAGGTGAGAATTCCAATTGGTGAAATTTAGCATGTGTTTCCCCTCCTCAATTTGTTTAATTTTTTTATTTCAAATCAGTAAATAAATGTTATATAATTTTTTTTTTCTTGAAGAGAGTTGATTCAAAGATAGCAGGGTTAAAGGTTTTTGTTTTATTCATATTATAATAATTGATTGGTTAAAATTTCATCAAGTGGAATCCTTCATTCAACAATCTCATTTTGCTCTTACTTTTCTCAAGTCACTATGATAATCTTGTAAGAATCCAGTGTCAAAAAAGGCAGCTTTCGAATTAAAAAAATTATAGTTAGGTGTGAAATCTGAGAAGACTGTGACTGTTAATCAAAAGTATTTTGGTAGTGCGAGTACTTCGAATAGTTTTCTGACAGTGCAGTTTCATGCTAAATAACTTGAGCGAGCTACTGATAGCATTAAATTTGCGAGGCTGCTAATAAAGATCGACACAGGCCCGACGAGAGGAAGGGGGGTCGGGGACTTTCTCCCCCGTGCCCGGAGTTTCTTAGAGGGGCCCGGACTCACAATTATACGTATTTTCATGAATAAAAAAAATTGAAGGGGACCCGCATCCGAGATTTCCCCGGGGCCCGAATATTCTCTCCACGGCCCTGGATCGACATGTCATGACTGTAATTTTCACAGTAACAGAATTGGGTAAAAAAAATTCCGGATTTCTATTCAAGCATGTTTGGGTACATAAAAATTTCATCGTTAGTTTGAAAGTGGTTGACTAGGTATGAATACGAAATTAACTCCATTTCAAAGAATGAAATCTTACAATATTCAGGATTATAGCTCGAGCAGTCGAAAGCAATCGCACAAAGCTGCTACTCAAGGGACTTAACAAAATGGAATGAAGGAATTCAGAGCGTCCTTAATTGATATCTAGAGGCAATGACAATAAAAGAGATTGAAATATCAAAAGCTGTTTGAATATTGTTCGCGATGCGCAAAGGGAAAACGAATATCGATTGATACTCGAGGTAGAAATTTGTCATTTGTAATTTTTAACTCAACGCACGGGTTTTTATAGATTATTTCTTGGCAATTGTATGTACGAAGATAATCAGTGTACTGGCCCTAAACTTTTAGTAACAAGTAGTCATCGTCGGTACTATATCAAAATAAATCAAAAGCTACGACCTAACGATATTTTTCCACTCAACAACCGACGATCGTTCACATTGAAATCTTTTCTCATCTACTTTTTGCATCTTTACGACCAATTCATGCATTTTATCTGTTTTAAGTATATCGACATATCCAATTGCAAAATTGAAAAAAAGTTTTAATAACAAATTTTTTGAGAGGAAAATCAAACTTCTTCATAGGATTGGAATCAAAATTGGTGGAACCAAAGTTCCAAAAGAAGGAAATTGATTTCAAGAAAGATTTTAAAGAGTTTTAGAATAGCATAGAAAATAATTATTTTGAAAATCAAACAAATATTTATGAACCATGAATTGAACTTTTGTATTCCCATCGGGAAGTGTTGAGACATTGAATTGGGAACAATATCCAGTGTCAAAAGATTTTTATAAATACTTTGTCAAAGGATAGGTAGATTTTTAGATCGGAATTATTTCTAAGCGCTTTTAATTCGATTACGAAAATCGAAGAATGGTTATTAGAAAATGATTTTTTTTTATTGAGAAATAAATTGAAGTAATGAGAAAAGATGTTTTGTGGGTCTAAAGAAGTAATAAGAAAGAAACACGTACTAGAAGCAGACACGCAATTCACAATACATATTATATACGAATCCGCAATCGGTGGTACTATAGTAAGAGATGATAATTTTATATTTACGGATAAAAAAGGGGTTGACTCTAACTAAAAGTAGTTGTATGGTAATATTGTATTATGAAACTCCTCACCTCCCTGCTCCGCGATTAGATAAATTAGCAAAGCTACATTATTTAATATCTGGCATAATATTTATATATAAAAAATCTATATATACATACGAATATGCATAAGAAGATAGAGCATAAAATAAAAACATAAAAAACCGAAAACAAAAGAACACTGACTTGGGACGCAATTGAATCATTGCTGGCCCAGGAGAAGTATGAAGCTATGTGATCTATTACAACTATAGTAGCTTTTAGCTGTAAAGTTATACTTTATTTTGTAAATTTTGTTTATACGATGTTTGATTGTCGCATAATACTATTGTATGTGAAGATAAGTTAATAAATGATTAACATGCGAAGTTATATCCTGTATTCCAGAACATTTTTTCCACAGCAAATCGTGATGGTGGTTACACATTTTTTTGATTAAATTGTTTTTATTCGATCATAAAGTTCAAAATTGAAGTACCGTTTGGTAAAAATGACAAGTGAAAGTCATATTCAATATTTTGAATTTATCTAATCATGCTTGCAAAAGGATGGAAGATTTTTCTTTAGGAAATTATCTATTCCAGATTCCTCGGTGTTTTCTGAAAATAATAAATGAAGGGGCACACCGCATACGGGCGTAAGTGCCAAATTTCGGAAAATCGGTTTATTGGCTCAAACTATTTGTTTCCCCCTAACTCATGTTCCTGTAGAAGATTTTGGTCCAGTTCGACCCGGAAGTAGGTCTAGGAAAAAATATCAGAGCATACGGGCGTAAGTGCCATGCTTCATAGTGTTCAAAGCACGTC
>WSXT02000015.1:2174510-2196031 GCA_011762715.2 Neuroterus valhalla
TTTCCAAAACGTTTGTAAAACGTTTGTGTGTTATCCGGGAATTATCATATTTTTTCCAAAGATGTCAGATTTTAGATGCCAGAAAAACAAACAAATATTTCGTATGGTCATAATGAAAGTTGGGTAATTGTGAGATGTCGAGATGATATATGAAATTTGATTGAAGGTGATAAGTAGGGTACTTATAATGTAGTAGAGATCAACTTTTTTTTCAGAACGCCCATTCTGAAATTGTGGACCATGCATATTTGTAAATCCTGGAGTTGCAAAATTGTGAAATTTCGACGTTATTTGATGTACAGTTGCATGAAAATGACTTGTGATGCTCTTGTAGCAGAGTTGAAAATCTTTTGTAGGTCTTGAATCAAACCAACCGAATATCGTCAATCCTTTCTTTTCTTCTAAAAACCTTTTTTTTACCAGCAAATCGTAAATGATAGTTTTTTCGGCATCGTTATACAGTCTCAATACCCACGAAAGTCTGTATCAATATTCCCGGCAGACAGCGAACGTCTTGCAAACGTTTTGAAAACGTTTACTGGCAAACGTTCACACGTTTGTAAATTTTTGTGAAAAAAAAACGTTTTCAAAAAGTTTCCAAAACGTCAGATACTTCCGCACATTTTTGATACTTTGACTAAACAAACCTTTTCAAAACGTTTGGAAAACGTTGGAAGAAGCAAAATTCCAGCAGAACAAATTTCCAAACGTCTCTAAAACGTTTTCGCGACATATATCAAACTTTTACAAAACGTTTCTTCACCGTTTGAAAAGAGTTTGTCAAACGTTTGTGAAACGTTTAATGAACGTGTAAAGAAGGTTTAAAGAACGTTCGATCGGAATAAATTGTTTTTCAGCAGCACATATACTTTTAATGGTATTTGGACCATGCACTCATTTTTAATGATAACTTTTTCGTATCTTTTCTTTTAAAAATATGTTTGAAATTCGTATATATAATAATATATTGGATAAATTTTTCGGTAAACGTTTGGATTACGGTCGTAATTTCGATCGCTTGTAATTTTACTTCACAAATGTTTCTCAAACTCATTTTGAACGTTCACCAAAGTTCTTCTAAACGTTTTCCAACTGTTAGAAATACGTGATAAATTTGCAGTCACTCAAAATTTTATTGGTCAAACGTTTTGAAAACGTTTTTGGAAAGTTTTGTTCACTTGAGCCTCAAAAATCAGCGAAAGTATCCAACGTTTTCAAAACGTTTTTCTCACCAAAAATTCCGAACGTTTTCGGTTTGCTAGAAAACTTTTCAAAAACGTTTTGAAAACGTTTGGTAAACGTTAGACTGAGCAAAATTTTAGCAGATTAAATTTCCAACTTTCTCTGAAACGTTTGCGCGACATTGATCAAACTTTTACAAAACGTTCGTACAACGTTTGTCAAACGTTTGCTTAACGTTTAATAAACGTGTGATGAAGGTTTGAAGAACGTTTGATCGAAAAATACTTTTTTTTTTTAGTAGCGCATATACTTTTGATGGTATTTAGACCATACACTAATTTCTAATGATAACTTTTCCGTATCTTTTCTTATAAACAAATGTTCGAAATTCGTATACATAGTAATCTATCGGATAAATTTTTTGATCAAACGTTTGGAATACGGTTGTAATTTCGATCGTTCAAAATTTCACTTCTCAAACTTCTTTTAAGCGTTTGCGAAATTTCTTTTAAACATTTTCCAAACGTTTGAAATACGTGTTGAATTTGTAGTCACTCAACATTTTATCGGTCAAACGTTTTTGGAAAGTTTTGTTCACTTGAGTCTCAAAAATCAGCGGAAGTATCCATCGTTTTCAAAACGTTTTTCTCACATAAAATTACAAACGATTTTGGTTTGCTAGAAAACGTTTCAAAACCGTTTGTGTGTTATGACACAGAATAATATTCCATTCTTAGATCATCCTTCTGCAGATCAATTTGATACTTCCAGATTCAGTGCAATGATTTAAAAAAATCATTGTTAGATTGACTTCGCCCAAAAATTATTCCGGCGATAATTTTTCGAATGGGTTGGGCACGAATCTCATGTTACTTTCTAATGTATTTTTTTTTAAGTTGAAAACTCATAGATGTTCGATATATGTTAAGTATACAATTTTTTGGATATGCGACTCAAAAAAACTCCTGGTATTTGAGTATTATTATTTATTCTTTAGAAAATGGTTTTCAAAATATCTGTTATTAATACACAGAAAAGCATACTTTTTTCCTTCTAAAAATTTCAGCACATTTGCGAACCTGTTGATAAATATGAATTTTATTGTGCGAAATATGGATTAGTGCACGTTCCGTTTTGTTTTAGTTTCTTCACTTGCTTCTTTGCATTTTATCAGTAGAAAATTGTCGCTTTTTTGTTGAAATTGTACATTGGAAGTTGCAAGTCCTTCATTCAGAAATAACAAATCCAACAAATCAAATTTTTAATGTTATGGATTATTATTGATTCAAATTAATTTTTCAAGACGTTATGAGATCGAAATTGTTTAAGCTACAACGCACGAGTGAAAATGGGAGTGTTCAAGGGGAGTGTCCAAGTAGAATGGAAGTGGTACATGGGCGTGTTTATTGCAAATAGAAATAGTGAAGAGGAGTGTCCATGGAAAATAGGAGTGGTTCAAGAATGGCTAATTGTGCCAGTTCAGGATACGGTGAAGTAAAATCGGCGTGGCTAAGAGTTACGTCAAAGTTTGGGATCAGTCCAGGCGGGTGGCACTCCTAAAAAGGCCTGTAGAATAAATGTGACGTGAGATTTGACCAGAGCCGCGTGTTGACCCTGTTGACACTTTTCCCATGTATTTTACAAATTGTCGGCCTAAAAGTACAGCCAGTGCCGCCACTCGGATTCGGTCAACATTTCCATCACTTTTAGTTTTGACTAACATCTGCCTAGATCAGTCCAAATCACTGGAACACTGGCGGAAAACCCTTCCATAATGTAGAGAGGTACTTGCAGATTAAAAGAATCGATGAGTAGGTTTTTTTTGTCTACTTATCTACTCATATTGTTCAATATCACTTATTGATTGATTCAATGTGTCCCCTGAGGGTTTACATTTTTCTCGGACTTCTCCACCATTCCTTTTTCACACCCTACCACTACCTTAGTAGTAAGTAAGGAGGACCTGCAGCTTAAAGTGGGTTCCGAACCACCAACAACCCCAGCCACAAGTACTTAGAGTAATCTTTTTCTCAAGAGGTACCGGAACCACGACTTTCCGGAGATGAACCCTCCCTTGCTAGGCAATTGTTCATCGCGTGGGCCGCCGAAGCTCCTCCAGAGTGCAAGGTGGGAATCGGACCCACAACCAGCCGGCGTGGGTTCGGAGCGCATGCCTTAGTCCTCACGACCAACTGGCCACTTTCAATATCACTTAGGATGTTCTTGGAAGACTTCCCTTACTATGAGGAAAAGATGTAAATGTGTAGGCTACTGGTCAGAATTTTATTGTTTTTGTGAGATAGGGCTGCCAACTGCTACGCACAAGAATGCGGGACAGCGCCTAGCCTATACGAAAATACCTATTTTTTAAGTTCTTCAGTTTGATGAAAAAAATTTGATTTTTTCAGAAAGGAAAGGATAGAGGATGATGAAGGTAATAACGCGTGTTGTATCATGTAAAAATAGAATTAGAAAAGTTTTTGATGATTTAGTTATTTTTCAATTGAAATTCACATTCATTCAAATCCGGGACATGCGGGACGCAGCTCAGGTTTGCGGGAAAAATTTAAGGCGGGACAGGGCCTACAAATGAGGGACTGTCCCGCGCAATCCGGGACGGTTGGAAGCCCTAGTCTGAGAGATACCTCAAAGCATGGTACAAAAACGTTTCGACAACGCATCGGTTGTCCTTTTCAGTTTGAAAATGGTAAATCTTGATTCTAAAAGTATATATAATTTTTTTTGGAGTAGTAATAGTGACAGTTTTTGTGAGAGTTTAATGTATAAGTTGGTTCTTCAGTTTTTCCATTCGGTCACTATTTTTCGTCCAGTGTTTCATAATTTTGAGTTCTTCTCCGTTGGTGTGAGAGGTTCTCAGGTTTTCGAAGATTCTTATTTTTGTTGTATTCTGAATTATCCGAGTCCGGTACTTATTTCTTAAAGGATGTTATATTTCTCGACCAGGGTAGGTAACTTGAGGAAAAGATGTAAATGTGTAGACTACTGGTCAACAGTTCGAAAGTACGACTTTACCTCGACGGAGAATTGGATTGGATGGTATAAGGTGCAAGTGAGGAAGACTAAGGTTTTTTTTAAATATATTTTATAAAACGTCCTATTTTATACAGCATATAAAACAATACTCTGTATTTCATTTTATATTCACACATTGGTGCTATTATGTGTATGCCGTCGTAACCCTCGACGTAGTACATTTAGGTAATAACATTACAATATTCGGCGGGTTAAGGTTAATACTATGAGAATGCACCGACCTTTGTTTTCTTAATGCTGCCGGAATGAGTATTACTAGTGCTCTGATTGAACTGCTCCGAGCTGGCCAGCTTGGATTTTTTAGCGTGCATCCTAGCGATTTCAAGTTCTGTGAGATCGGTACTTAGAATGTCATTCAAGACCCTAGCTTCCGGAGTCGATTCTCCGATAGCGGGTGACTCTGGTGCCACTTGTTCGGTACTCTCGTCCTTCGGGTGTGTCTCAAGGTTGTCCAGAACTCGAGGTGACTTCGGAGGAGGACCTTTGAAGTTTATAACACGATTATTGGGGGTTTCGACGTTCGGTGGGTTCCCTACATTGCGAACAACTGCCTCATTCAAGAAAACGGAATCCGTCTTTTCAATAAACTGACCAACGGCCGGATCGTCGAAGGTGTTGCCTTCCCAGAAGGAGTCTTCCAGCACTTGGGTGTCGCGTTGCTCTGGAGGAATACGAGTTATTCGAGCCTTGACAATTGCCAAATGCCGGTGAACGTAGTCTTGTTGAGGTGCCAAAACTGCCGCACGTTCGAGACATTGAGCTGCTAGGCCCAGTTTTCCACGTTCCACCATGACGACGCAGAGGTTGTGCAGACCTTGAATGTTCGTCGGGTCCAATTGCAGAATTCGACGATAGCACTGGAATAGATAATGTATGAAACAAATTAATTACCAATTTTAATTTCTCCTGTCTCTGAATGGAGGGCCCGGATGCAATAAGGGGACAAGCGCTCGAAAACGCTAAAAAGTGTTGTCCAAACTTCGAAATTTTTTCCTTAATATCGGAGGAAGATTCCCGGAAATTTTTAGGTCAATTCATTGAAAATTGATGGAAATATCCATTTTGTAAGAAAACAGGCAACGCCGTGTACAATTGCGTCGTTAGCAGATTTAAGGGCTTCTCAACGTTAGTACTCTCGTTTGTATAGGCTAGGTAAGTACCTCTGGCGCGCTCTGTTCGCGCCATCTCTCGGATTTAATTTCAAATAGTATGATACCTAGCAGCCCTCGACCGGCTCACGCGTGTATTTATGTATTGAAGTCTGCACGCGAAATGCATTTCCCCAAAGCTTTTCCATTTGTTTAAACATCAAAAATTCAACAAAAATGGATATTATATACGAGCAGGATTTCAGGAAATAGATACACGCATTTTCTGTCCTAAAAGTTAGAGACAAGGTAAAAAACTTGTAAAAAGCTTTCATGCTAACGAGGTTCGAAAATAATCCCTCGAGAACTTCAAAACTAAAATATTTGGGAAAGGTATTGGACCCACACCAGGGGAAAAAATATATTCATAATGTCAAAGCAGCGGCAATTTTGAGGATCTGCATAACCCAAAAAGTTTCTCAATTTCAAAGTATATAGTAATAATAATCTTCAAGAATAAATGAAATGAATCACACACATTAAGCTAATTTGAAAAAAATATATATACATTTTTAAAAATGATGTCAATCATAAATTGTTCATTTCTGAAACAATGTTCAAATAAAAAATTATTTAAGAGATTTTTCATCGGATATTTTTTGTATACTATCTAAATACGACTTTGAAGAATGTTTTCAAAAAATGTGCATACAATATTGTATTAAAAACAATCACGCTTTCACTCGAAAAGAATTCATTTTTAAATAAATTTTTTTGGAACAATTTTTACAGCCGAAGTCTGATAGATCGGTACAATTTAGTACAACTTGTAGTTGTAAAGCTGAAAATGGTTTTTGCAAGCATGCTGCAATACACAACCACACAACACTTGAAATCTTTTCGAGTTGTTAGGAAATCTTCTGAATACTTTTGAACTCTTTGATACCTTTTGGAATCTTAAAAGTCTTGAAAATCTTTCAAGAATCTTATAAACCTTCGTAAAAATTTGGAATCTTTGAAAACTACAGAGTTTCCAAACAACAATAGGAACACAAAAGGCAGAGGTTCAGCATAAGCTGCTTCAATTCCTTGAATTCTTCGTGAGTTTCTTTGAAATCTCCAGAAATCTTTGGAATATTTGAAATCTTTGTGGAATCTTGAAAATCTTGGAAATCTTCTGAAGTATTACTGAACCTTCTGACATACTTGTGAAATGATTTTAAATCTTTTGAAATATTTTTTAATCTTGAGGATCTTGATAATATTTCTGGAATCTTTGCTGAATTAGAAATCTGAAAGCCTTCCAACGCTATGGAATCCTCTGAAAATCTTGGGAATCTATTGAAATATTCTGCAAATGTTCGAAATCTTTTAAATTGCGATTTTAGAATTTGCGGATGTTATTTTAGCCAATCAGCAAAGAATTAAGAAAATATGTTTTAAGGAAAAATTAAAAAATAGCTGCAAAAAATTTGAGAAAATCTTGGCTCAAGTTCCATTTTCCCCCAAAATAGTAACATAATAATAGTTGCATCGTTGAAAAGAAAATGTCGAAAAGTTCCAATCGTCGGCTCAAGTCTAAGGCCTAAAATATTCTTTGGGCAATCGAAATAAACTTTGACGTTGAAACAATCTTTCGACGAGTCATTTAGATTGGAGGATTTAAAACCTAGGTTTGAAATTCAGTTAATAAAAAATAAATAAATTCATATTCGAATAATAAAGTTCTAATTTGGAACCCCTCATCGTTGAGTAATTAATTACTTGATTGCTTGAAGTATTCCTAGAAGACATGTGGTTTAAAGAGTTCAAAATAGTTTGAAGTATAAGCATATCTTATTTTTAATTCATTCAGGTCTAAAGTCAAACTGTTCAGAAGGAAATTTCAGTTACTAAACATCACAACACATTCGTTTAGAACAATTAGTTCTTTTATTTATGTTGACATTATTGCGCTGTCCATAGTAGAGCCCATGTCGGCGGCCACCGCGCGATACCCTTCTTTTTGAGGATCAGGCCGCTAGTTGGCGCCACCAGAGCTACTGACGTAGCCTATACTCTCCTACAAAGGACTTGTCTCTTCAAACATTAAACATCAAAAAGGCTGCCTTTACTCTTATCTAATGGCAAATCGACTGCTTTATATTTCAGGATATTTTGTTGTTTTCGAGTAATTAGCGAATAAATTAAAATAGGAAAATTTGTGCTGTGCAAGTTTTTTTCATCCTTTATTTTGTTTCCTTCGTTTTGGTAATAAAGAATGTAAACAAACCGTCTAATGCCTTTGTTTTGGAATTTTTACTGTGAAAAAGGTTTAGCGTTCTAAATTGGCGAATGACTGAGATTACTGAAGAGCGTGGAGTTGCTGGCCCGAGCGAAGCGAGGGCAGCACCACACGAGTCAGTGATCTCCGCCATTCGCCACTCGCCATGTACGATATTTTCCATAGAAAGTGCATCAAAAACTCGACTTTCGACGACTCTTGAGTGATAGCGAAATAAGAAGAATAAGAGTTTTAAGGTTATGGTTGACAACATGTGACAATCACATATACATATAATTACGTTATTCAATTGGTTGGCACTATTGACGCCTATTACGCGCGCGACTCAGTGATGCCAATACAGAAACACTCTCAAATTTCTTCTGCTTGCACAGCTGACTTACTTTCGCCACTCCAGATGATTTTTATTTGCCACTGCGAAAAGAAATCTCAGCGGTAATCCGCCATCTTCGCATCAAGAGGCGGCGAAAGTAGAATTTTCGTTGCACGTGTTATGAAAATTATATTTTTGCCCTGTGACTGTAAGACAATATAATTCGTAATTTCTAGTTACTTTTTGGAATTATGTTGGAACTTCGAGTAGTCCGTGAAAGGCTTCGCGACGAGAGCAAGTGAAAGAGAAATGTGACAAAAGATTGCATAAATGGAAGGCTGAGAGCAAAAGCGACACAAGTAGAGACAGAAAACATGGAGTTTGACATCTGTCTCTTACTTGTTTCGCTTTTGCTCTCAGCCGTTCAAATAAGGTAATAGAATAATGATATCCTCATCATATTGAAAATATTTAATTCAAAACGATTGTTCGCATATTGACATTTTAAATTGAATTAAATTGAAAATTTTAGTTACACGTTCATTTTAAAGTTCGTTGGAGGACTCCGCACGCAAAAGTGACAGCTTTGATATGTTTTATAGAAGCGTTTTTTAAAAGTGTCTAAAATGTTGAGTTCTCAAGCTCTCATATACTCGGATTTGATATTAAAAAGCTCAACAAATTCCATCAAGTTCAAAATGTATATCCCTTGAGAAAAAAGATGATTCTGCAAATTTTAGACAGAATCAATGATGATGTGGATATTGACATGTCATTCACGATTTCTATTTACAATTAGTTACGAGGTTCAAATAAAAAATTACTTTCAGAGTTCCATCATCACAAACCTATTTTATTATGTTTTTAAAAAATGTCTACAAGTGAGGAATAGGGGTTCGCGCGTTTTTGGCGCTATCTTCTATTGATTATTGTTTCTATTAATTTTCTTTCAGAATATTGGTAGAAAGTTTTTTCTGAAATTTCCAACTTTGTTTTAACTCTTGACCTGAAGTGAATTAATCTGAGTTGCATAAATGACAATTGTTCAAAAAATTCATTATTATTGGCAACTGTCTTTTCTCCGAATAATGCTATTAACTGGGTTTTTTTTTCTAACATTCCCAACTTGTCAACTTTTCGATTTGAGTAAGCTAATAATTAATTTATATTGATAAAATTTTTGTTGAAACGATCTATTATTTTTTATAACTCTCTTCACTTAGCGTGATGTTAGAAATTCGCGATTATTCTGAGATTTTTCAGGTTTGTTCTAAAATCAGATTTTTATAGGTTATTCACTGGACTGCTCCTATAAATTCCATTCTTTCTCCTTTTCGTCGTAAAATATTCTTCTTCTTCAAACTGATATTTTTTGTGGATTATTCCCTTTGTTGTTTATTTAGTATTTGCCTATTACTAAAAAATTGCAAAATCTTGGAAAAAATCCAACTTTCTCGAATTTTCCTGAAAGAAGATAGTTATAAACAATAATGAACTGACTTAAATAGGATGTATGTTAGCTTTTTTGAAGAAATCATTGTTCTAAATAAATATGACTTTTTTCAACAATGACGTTCATACAATATAAAAAGATTTAGAAATAATAAAGAGAGTATCTATTTTTAATGTTTCTGTGTCAAAACTTTAATAAAATGTATGCTAAATGATCAGAAATTATGATGAACAAGTGTAACAATGTGTTTTGCTATTGAGGAATAAATATGCTGAAATATATAGCAGTCGATTTTATATTAAATAAGGGAAAAGACAGACTTTTTAAATGTTTAATTTTTGAAGAGACAAGTCCTTTAAAGGGTTGAGAAGCCATTGAATCTGCTAACGATGCAATCGTACACGGCATCGCCTGTTTTCTTACAAAATGAATATTTCCGTCAATTTTCAATGAATTGACCTTCGAATTTCCAGAAATCTTCTTCCTATATTAAGGAAAAAATGTCCCAATGGAAGTTTTTTCAACTTTGAAGTTCAATCGATACTTTTCTTCGTCAAAGCTAAGAAAATGTGCTTACCGTCAGGACTCCATTTGCAATTATTAATTATTATCAAACAATTCGCATTCCTTACTTATTTCTCCGAATTTCAAAGAGTTTCAATACTATTTGTCTGAGTCGAGACGATTATTTATGTTTCAGAAAATAATTGAATGTGGCAACATTTTTTCATCAATTTTTCATTTTCATCATCAAAAATATAAATGGGGTTGAAAAACTTTATATAAAAAAAAAAAGTTCCGTCTTGTCATTACCTACAAGCGCATTTTTTTTCGAGCGCTCGTCCCCTTATTGCATCCGGGCCCTCAATTACTTACATTCTCAGCAGCGTCCAAGTCTTTAATATTGTTGATGTAAATGTCCCCAAGGAGAATTAAGCCCTTTACGTGGTCAGGATGGAATCTGACTAGTTGATTCAGAAAAGGAGCTGCCTCAAGTGGACGATGTTCATCAGCAAGTAGTAGAGCCAAGTTAAAAAGTGCAGACCTAAAATCCTCTTTCAAAGCAACTGCGTTCCTGAACCAACGTTCCGCACTTTCGCTGTCGTGATCGTCCATTGCGAGCATTCCCAGATTGAAATGAACCCTTTCATTATTAGAATCCTGTAACAAAAATAAATAGTGTATCAGATTGATAGTGTTGAGATTGCTGACAAGTGTGGAGTTGCTGGCCCGGGCGATGCGAGGGCAGCACCACACGAATCAGTGATCTCCGCCACTCACCATGTACGATATTTTTCATAAGAAGTGCATCGGAAACTCGGCTTTCGACGACTCTTGAGTGATAGCGAAATGAGAAAAATTAGGGCTTTAAGGTTATGGTTGACAACATGTGACAATCACATATATAATTACGTTAATGGGTTGGCATTATTGACGCCTATCACAAGCGTGACTCAGTGATGCCAATACAGAAACACTCTCAAATTTCTTCTGATCGCTTAACTGATTTACTTTCGCCGCCGAATAGAAATCTCGGTAGTAATCCGTCATATTCGCATCGCTCAAGAGGCAGCGAAAGTCGAGTTTTCGTTGCACGTATTGTGGAAAAATTATAAATATCTTTATGTTTCAAAAAAAAAATTGTGCTGACCTTTCTCAGTAATTTCAAGAGCCTTTCCCTAGCGACCTTTCTGAGTTCGGCCCGTCCTAATTCTTGCAGGAGTATTGCAGAATTCAAAAGGGCTTGCTCATGCTCAGGATCAAATTCGAGTGCTTTGTCCAAATAAGCGAGGGCTTGGGAAGCTTTTCCTTGTTCAAGAAAGACGACTCCCAGCTGGAAGGAACAAATGTATTTCTTAATAAATATCTTCTTCCAATTTAACAATTTCTTCGATATTATTCCATTAGTAACATACGTTGTAATAAATATCAGGATTATTACTATCGTAGAAGAGCGCCCGTTCGTAAACTTCCTGCGCCTCTTTTGTGCGATTTAGCTTGATTAAAACGTCACCACGATTGATGTAAGCCTGCGTATAATCTGCACGCATGCTGATTGCTTGTCTGTAGAGCAAATCAGCTTCCTCCAATCTCGTCGCATTTTTGGCGATGAGATTCGCTAGATTGACGAAGACATTCAAGTGGTTTGGAGCTATCCGAGCTTGGTAAGACTCACCAGGTTTCGCTTTTGGTAAAAGCGACTTAGCCTGAAAGAACATTATTTGACAGAACGAGGTGAATATCAGAACAAAATAAATGATAAGGAAAAGAGACTGGTATTTCATGCAAATGTTCTGTAGTATTTTTTATAAGCAGTAATATTAAAATGAAGTTTTATAATTGACTTCTTGACCACTCGCTTGCTATTTTTCAATTGGAAATTTAGAAAATGAGTATTTGTCACTTCGAAAAAAATCATTTCCGCTGACAGATTATCATTTTTTAAAGGAATTTGATTGGTTTCAATATTCTCCTACTAGTTCTTCAGATTCTCGGCTTCAAAATTGTATATTGATTAATTCTCTCAATTTTCTCAGAAAATATGCTTCACGTGTTTTTATAAGAAGTGATGTTCAGTACGAGGTCAATCGGTCACAAATGGACTAAATTTTGACAAGTTTCAAGGCTTTAAAAAACTATTATTTTTGAATTCATGAATTATGCACAATGCTCTTAGATAGTTTAATAGAAAAACTTAAAATGTGAAATTGAAAAAATTGAAGAAAAAAAATGTGAAATTGATCATTCTTGAGGAGAGTATAACTTCAAAATGATAAGTATTAAAATTATATCATTTTGAACTGAAAGCGTTTGAAGTCGAATCATTACAAATTACAATTCTGGACATAAGCCTCTTTCAAATGGAGTAGGTCCCAATTATTTCGAATTTATAATGTGTTGAAAAATAAATGATTTTCAGCTCAAAGCGTTTATAGTTTAAGAGTATAACGTTAAAATTAAAACTATTCTAATTTCAAAATTAATGAATCGAGCTACAAAAATTGTCAAGATCTAAAACCATTGAATTACCATAGAATAATGAAGTTTTGAATAATTTTGAATTAAGAACTTTCAATAACGAACCATTTCAGATTACAATAAAGAAGAAATCACAATTTCAAATTCGGAAAATTTAAATAGGAATGATTTTCAAACAAAAAACTTTCACAATTGAATAATTTCAGATAAGAATTCGAATTTTAGGACAATTTCAGGGTGGCAACTTGACCGGGAACCCGGGAAAGACCAGGAAATGACCGGAAATTTCTTTGACTCAACCTAGACTATTTGAAAATCTACCGAAAAAATACGAGAAATGACCGCTTCCTTTTTATGGATGTAAAAGATATATGATCATTTGATTCAAAGAATGTAACTTTCCTTCACTCTAATTCCCAAAATATTTAAATACATCTATACTTCATGCGAGGAAGAATTTTCATTCTTTTTCCATTATAAGAAAAACGTTTTGCGAATTTGTTGCTCTGTGAGATTTTTTAAGCTGACTCGAATTTGATAATCAAATTGATGATAGCCCAAACATACAGAAAGAATTATTATCTAAATTTTCTCGAAAAAATGTATTTATCACGTGAGGAAGTATAATTTCAATTGGCACAGGGAATTTTTTATACGGAACGGGAACTATTCCAACTAATTACAATTCAGATTTAGGAGAGAGTATTTAAAAAAAATTGTTCCCCCTATTCAAAATTTCAATGTCCCCTATTCTTAAATTTAAATAAAGAAAGTACCTTCGGCAGTCTTTAGAGTAGAAGTACTATTCTGAAGAAGAAATATTTCTGAATTATGATACAAAACTTTTTCAAATTGTTCATTGCAAATTCATCCTTTTTTAATAAGAAATAAACTACTTGTTTAAAATTTAAACTCGTTCGTTCAGGGCTAAATTTTTATGTTAAAGTTGAATTATTTCGATTAAAAATTCACCTCTACTTGAAATTGTAACAGCTTTGTTAAAAATCAATTCATATTTTTTCGGTGAAAATTCAAGTATTTCGTTAAGCATTGATTTCTGAATCTGAAAATTAAAGTATTTCTTTGAGAATTTATGTACTTCATGGGAAATTTTTTTTTTTTTTTTTTGTAGAAAATTATTCTTCATAGTCGAAAATTCATCTTTTTGCTTAAAATACATCTATCCATTTGAAATTTAATCATTATTCCTGAAAATACATCAGTTTGTTTGAAAATCAATTTTTTCAACTGAAAATTAACCAGTTTAATTTAATAGTAGAAAATTGATTTTATCTAGTTCAAAATTTGCCAACTTGATGAAAATTTTCTTTTTTAAATTGAAAATTTATTTTATTTCGTTGAAACTTCACATATTTTGTTAAAAAGTCGGCTCTTTTACAGAAAATTATCTTCTCCTTCGGAAGTTAATATTCTTCCTCAGAAATTCTTCTTTACGGTTAACAGTTCAATTTATACAGTTAAACATTTTTCATTTTAGTCGAACATTAATCTAGTTAAAAACTCTTATGTTTGGTTTATAATTGATTTTTTGAGCCAAAAATGCCAATATTCCATTTTTGTTTGAAAATTTTTATTTTCGTAATTCAAATTCCACCTATTTTGTTGAAAAATTATATTTTTGGGTTGATAATTAATTTTTTGCCAAACATTGGACTATTCTAGTTAGATGATCATCATTTCTGTTAAAAATTACTATTTCTGGTAAAAATTCTACTACTTCAGTTAAATTTTAACAATTTTATTTCATTCTTCATCATTTTCCTAGAAAATGTAGTAATTTGTTCGACAGTTTGTTTTTTGTTTGTTTGTTGGAAGTTACTTTTTTTGCAATAGGTAATTTTTTTATCTGAAAATTTAATTTATTCCTATGGGAAATTCCATAGGTTCAGTTAAAAATTAATTTGTTTAGTTGAAGATTCATTTTGTTTCATTTTAAAAATTGAGTAAATTTTTTGTTGACAATTTATCTTGTTCAGTAAAAGTTAATTTATCTCTTTAAAACTCAAATCTTTCAGTTGTTCATTTATTTAGTTAAACATTAATTTTTTCCTATTTTGAAATTTGAGTATTCAAATCTTCGTTGATAATTCATCCTTTTCAGTAAAAGTTAATTTATCTGTTTAAAACTCAACTCTTTCGAAAGAAGATTCTTCGTTTTAGTATAAAACTCTTTTACTTTGTTTGAAATTGTTTTTTTGTTTTTTTTTTGTTTTTTTTTTCAAATGTTACTGTTTCATTTTTCGTTGCAAATGATTTTTTTTGTTTGTTTCAGAATTCGACTATTACATCGAAACATTATATTTTTTCTTAGAAAATGATTGTTTCTATTTCGAAATTAATGTTCTTGTTCGAAAATTCACCTTTATGGTTGAAAATTGATGTGCTCCAGTTACCTATATATTTTTTATATAAATATTCATCTTCTTGATCGAAAAATGAACTAGTAGTTGTAAATCCGTTTTTTTCTGTTATCGTGAATTTATGTTCCCTAATTGTGAGTTTAACTGTTCCAA
Organism: Neuroterus valhalla; assembly: GCA_011762715.2. NCBI lineage: Eukaryota > Metazoa > Arthropoda > Insecta > Hymenoptera > Cynipidae > Neuroterus > Neuroterus valhalla. Next base: position 2,189,398 of record WSXT02000015.1, read on the forward strand.
TTTACGTAACAAAAACTGATATTTTTTTGTTGAAAATTTGAGTGAAAAAATTGATCGTGGAAAACCGGGAAATGACCGGGAATATGAAATTGTCCGCTCAATCGCCACCCTGAATTTCAAATGGGAAGGATTTCAAATGTCATCATTCCTGACTTAAAGCGTTAAAAATAAAATGATTGCACATTGAACGTGTTTGAAATGGAACATTTCTGAATGAAGAACCCTCAAAATAAGAATATGCATAAAAATTTATCAAATGTTTGAAATCATAGAATTTTAGGTTTAAAGTTTGAAAATATGACAATGAGTATTCGAATTCCTCCAATTTGCAATTGAATAAGTTCTAATTGATATTGTTGAAGATAAACAATTCTGAATTGATCTTTGAATTACACAATTTTGGAAACACCTTCATTAAAAATTGTTTAGGATTGCATAATTTTAAATTTGAAGTTTGAAAATGCATATCGCGGATTTTAAATTGGAAAATTCTAAATTGAAAGCTTCGGAAATTAAATGATTCACATTAAAATAAAGAAGTTTAATATATTAAGATTCAAATTTTGGAAATAATACAATTTGAAATGGAGCCTAATTGAAATTCCATCATTTCCAAAAAAGAACGTTATGAATCGAACAATTTTGAATGAAAAGCCTAAAAAATTAGAACGATTAAAAATTGATAAAAAGTTTGGAATAAAAAAAATTTTAATTAAGAGCTGAAAAAGGACAATTTCATATTGAAGGTAATTGAAATTTGATCATTTTTTAGATGAACATTCAAACTCTCTCGATTCGGAATTGCGTAAGTTTGAATTACAAAATGACAAAATTGAACCTTTTCATATCGACTTTAGAATTTTTAAAGTATGAATTACTTCAAATTCAAAACGTCAGAAATTACAAAATTTCAGATCCAATGTTTAAAAATTGTATGCTTCCTTTTTCTCAATGATTTTCATGACTTAAAATAATCGAAAAAAAGGCCTTCGGCTCCTGATATTAGTTTGATAACGAATAATTAAATTGCTGAGATATATTACAATCAGTTACGATTTTTTCATTCCAAGCATGAGTCGAGTCCTTAACATCCTTAGTTTTCGAAACAAAAAAGTTGAAATAATTGTAAATATTATGAAATTCGCATGATTTTGATTGTGGTGGTTGAAAATAATCATATTCTATATTTAAAAAAATAATTGAACCAATGCTTGGTGAAATAACTAATTTTGATCCGAAGTTACGAATATTTAACAGTTTTCAATTCAAAATAGCCATATATTGCAGGATTTTAAAATTTTGAACTAAAAGCCTTCGAGTAAATAATTTTGCTGACGCACAGTGGTTCAAGCTCCCAAAAAGCTGGCCAAAACCTAAAAATTCGAAGTTTACCGGCTGAGGTAGATGTCCTTGTGGCGAGCAGTCAAACTTAACTCTTCGACGAATGCGCGCCCATCAGTTTGTTTCTCGAGTTTCGACGAAAAAGGTTGTTATTTTGTGAGTTCGTGTCAGAAATACATAAGGTAACATAAAGGATATTTCTGAAGGTACGTTAAATCGTTGCTTGCTTCCGGATTTGCATTTAGAACAAGTATGTTGATATTGGGATTGAAATGTGCACGTCTAAAATTTTTTTTTCCTTATAATTCAGGAATAAGCATAGTGGATTTTTTTTGCCTGCGAGTGCGCACGCCGGGATTTTCCGTTTTGATCGCCAAAAATTATCAACTTTTTGATTCATTCAACAAAAGCTACCCCGAGCTACCCCCGTAGAAATAAATGCGCTTTTTCTACAACCGCGAGGGATTGTGCACCCGCGCTATAGCCCACCAATCCATGATTCTCTATGCGCCACATGCCATGCCGAAAAGATACTAATTCAAAATGAAAGTAATTTATTCAGTGACGTTCGAATATACCCTTGGGAACGTTTGAAATCTGCTGGACACAATACCATTGTATGAAATTAGAGTATTTATCAGTTAAACTATTCAATTTTCTCATAAAAAAATATAACGAATAAATAAATAATATGGAAAAACTATACGTTTAAAAACAATAAATACATATATATTACAGTAATAAATGTAACGAAAACATTGTAAAAGAAAAGCGACTTCAGAATAAAAACTTCGGATTTTTGGCGTAAAAAGTTTATAAACTGGGAAATAAGGCAATACATTTTTTACTCCGTTATTGACAGGATTCAAGACGCGGGTCGTGAAATGAAAACGTCTCAAAATTTTCGAATATGTGGAATCCTTCAAGGACCTGAATCTTGAAAATGAAATCAAGACTTTAGGGACGAAGTTTCTCGGTATTCCAGCTGATTCTTTTAATATTTATCAATCCTCGCGAGAGGGTTTGAGAATGGGGTTTCTGAGCCTAAAATGTACGCCATTTTTAGTCCAACATTTTGAATTTCGAATTTGAGATATCATTTTTGAAATAAGCGAAACAGAGAATTCTTTTTGTACTTCTTTTTGTGAAAAACAATAGAAAATTCTGGAAAATTGTCCGCCACTTTGAATGTTGAATTTTCAATATCATTTTTGAAATCAGCGACCCAAAAAACTCCTTTGTACTTATTTTCGTGGAAAACAATACAGAATTTTGAGGAAGTGTCCGCCATTTTTGGTCCGCCATTTCGAATTTTAAATTTCATTCTTGAAACCAGTGACCCAAAGAACGCGATATAAGCACTCTAGAAGTCATAAATATTAAATTTTTGAGTTTTGGCCATGAATTTGGGATCTTGAACCACTGTGAGACGTTAATTTAGGTAATATGGTTCAGTTTAAGCGTCCAGAATGGTATTTTCCAATTCTAAATGATGAAGCTTTACTAAGAAGTTACTAAATTGTTTACTAAAATACTCTCAAATTTGCAAAGCCCCTTTTCGTAAGTATCTCTAGAATTATGAAAAATTGTTGCCTTTTAGATAAAACCATACAAAATTTACTCAATCGAAATTAAATAATTCAAATTTGAATATTTCAAACTTGATGGCCCTTAAAATATGCCTTTTCTGCTGAAGTGATTAAAGTGAACAGTTTAGCATTGTAAATATACTAATCTTGCTGCATATCTGTTCTCGCGCGCTGTAGCGCGCGTATAATATTGCTAGTATATCAATATTGTAAGTTGAAATTCTGTCTATCCACCTCGTAATAGTTTTCCCTAAATGTTTGCCGAGTTGTATCTCCATTAAAAACTATGAATATTGAAGATACCTTGAGGTAAGCATCCTCAGCTTCCTTGAACATCTTCAAGTGGTTGTAGGTCCTTCCTACATTAATGTGCGCACCAATATCATCACCTTGAACCGTCACAGCCATATTGAAGAAGTTCAAAGCTTCCTTAAATCGTCCTTGACTTTCCAGTGCATGCCCAACATTATTGAAGAGCTTCGCATTTCTGTCGTTCACTCTTAGCCCGGACATGAATATTGAATATTCGTCCAGCCAATCATAATTCCTTATGAATGTCTTCGTGGCGTGAGCCGCCAATATTGTAAGTATCAAAAATGTAGACAACTTCTTACACTTTCTCTCACAAAAAATGCTCCAGCCGTATCCAATGAGCATGCAGAAGCCCATCGAAGGTGCGTACAGGACTCTTTCGGCAATCACAAACCCGACTGGGAAGAAGAGATTTGAAGCCGGCAAAAATGGGATAATCATCATCGCCAAGCTCTGAAAAGGATGATTTTCATCAGAAAACTTTTTAGAATAAAACTTTGGGCTTAAGGTCATGTCAGGGTACCACCTACTACTTGAAGACTCATCCGACCCTTTTCATTGTTTCATGCCAGCGTCGAGCTCGTCGAGACTTGGAAAGGGACTGTGCTCAACCTGGGTGATCATCTTTTCCTCCACGTCTACCTGGTGTCTCTTCCCCTCCCAGTGGACGCAACCCCTCAGCTGCCTCAAGAAGACTCTTCGTACGGCGCCTCATGCGATTTTCGGTCCTTTGCGAGACAATGCCCTCCACAAATATTTCACATAATGGCATAATCCCATAATCACTCTCGCTTTTACAACTGAAGAATTAGGACAACTTTGAATTGGAAAGATATATTTTAAACTCATTGAAACTATTTGCATTAAAAGTTATCAGAATGATACTCGGATTATAATAATTGAAATTTTACGTTCTTCTAATAAAATAATTCCTAATTTAGATTTGAATAATTTCAGATCAAGTATCCGAAAATTTCAAACTGCAACTTCTCTCAGTTGAATAATTTAAAAATTGAGAGAATTTTAAATGGAATGAGTTTTAATCGAAAGAGTTGAAAAAAAGAATTATTTGGAACTATACCTCTGATTTCTTAATTCAAAGGGTCTAAAGTTGAATATTTCTGAAGAGAGTATATAATTTCGAAATGATAGGAATGGAAATTATGCATATATCATTTCTGATTCGAAGCTCAAAGCGTTCTAAGTTCGAAAATAGAGCCATTAGATTAAAGTTATTTCAATTTTGAATTGAAGAATTCGGACTAGAAATTTGTCAAAATTTTGAATGAAATTTCGCGTTTGAAATAAATAATTGGACATTGAAAGTTTTAACTTTTCCAAATGAAAAGCCCTTGAAATTAGAATAATTTAAAACTTTTGAATGTTGGGAATAATGGAAATTATAGAATTTTTAGCTTAAAGTTTAGGAATAGGACAATAAGCATTCACAGCCTTTCAATTTGAAATTAAATATGCTCCAATTAATATTCGTAAAAAAAAAACATTTCTGAATTTACCTTTGGATTATAAAATCTTGAGAATTTTTTTTCAAACGTTCAAGATTGTATAATTTTATATTTGAAGTTTGGAAATGCATATTATAAAATTTTAATTTTTAAATGTTTAAATTGAAAGCTTTCGAAATCAAATAGTTTTATAATAAAATATTAGAATCTAAAATATTTAGATTTAAGTGTAAAAAATAATACAATTCCATATGGAGAGTAATTGAAATTGTAATATTTTCAAATAAAACGTTGAAAATTGAACCATTTTGAATTAAAAGCTTAAAAAATCAGATAATTAAAAATTGGTAAGATGATTAAAATTTATCAATTTCCTATTCGAACTTCCAAAAAGGACAATTTCTTATGGAAACTAATTGACATTTAATAATTTTATGGTAAGTAGTCAAACTATCCCAATTTGAATGTGAACCATTTTGAATTAAAAAAGTCAAAATTGAACATTTTTATACTGACTTTAGAATGATAAAAGTTTGAATTATTCCAAATCGAGAATGATAGAAATTCTAAAGTTTCCGATTCAATGTTTGAAAATTGTATATTCTCTTCTTTTAATGAATGCTTAGGAATGGAATGCTTAATTCATTTCAATAATCCATATTCAGGAATTGTAAATATAAATCATGTATATGTAAAAACCCGAGATGCATGTAATGGGTATACATGGAGAATAAATTGAATTGAATAAAAATCATGTTAAATATTGATAATGAATGAAATTCTTCTGAATCTGTTTCAATTCCATGGAATCATGGAACGAGATAAAATTATTAATAGAAAACTAATATACGATTATTTACTTAGATTCTCTAATTTTCCTCTTCAGTTGAGAAGTTTTACATATTTTTATCGACTCCAAATAATTCGAAAAAAAACGCGTGACTTTTTCGATAACTGATATTTGTTTGATAAGGAGTCATAAGTCTCTTTTGCTAAGATTAGTTTATGTCGGGAGCCAAAAGATGTTCAATTTCGTTGATAGTCTAATATGCTCAAATTTGAACGTCCACAATAGTAGACTTTCAAATTCATGAAGTTTCACTAAGATTGTTTTGCGTAGCTCTTCCTTTCTCGAAGATAAATGAATAAAAATAAATCTGTGAAACGATGAAAAATGGTGCTCTTTATATAAAGAGTAGAGATTTCTATCTTTGAATATATCTTTCCAATTTAAAGTTGTCCTACTTTTTCCGTTTTAAAAGCGAGAGTGATTATGGGATCATTCCATTATGGGAAATATTTGTAGAGGCAATTGTCTCGCAAGGGACCGAAAATCGTAGGAGGAGCCGTACGGAGAGAATTCTCGAGGCATCTGAGGGGTCGCGTCCACTGGAAGGGGAAGATACACCAGGTAGTCGTGGAGGAAAAGATGATCACTCAGCAAAACTTTGTTTTACGATTGAGAGTGTTTTTCTAGATAATCTTCTTACCATTATAATAACGACTGAAGTTTGTCTGCTACGTGTTAAGACTGCAGTGACAAGAAGTCCGATAACAGTGGCATAGGTCGCAATAATCGCGAGATTTCGAGGATCTGTAAAACTTTCTACCAAAGGAATCGTCCCCATTGTCCAATCACAGCAGAGATCAACTGGAAGAAATAAGAGTCGTAAGTTTACTGCCGCGAGGTAATTGTAAGTCAATTGTCTCGTCGGCGTCGAAGCCACGGAAGCTGGATTGTCAAATCTGCAAAAAAGGTATTTTTACATTTTAGCAGAATCTCAAAAAATGAGGAAAACCGCAAGGGGTTGTCCATAAACTACGTAGCCGATTTTAGGGGGAGGGGGGTTGTAAGAAATACTACGGTCATCCACAGGAGGGGGGGGGGGGGCAGTTTAAATCAGAGCTACGTAGCCTGTAAAAAAA
>WSXT02000015.1:2196131-2210041 GCA_011762715.2 Neuroterus valhalla
CAGAAGAAAGAGAAAGAGAAAAGTAGGAGAAGATAAAATGAAAAGAAGTGGAAAAAGTGAAAGAGAGATGAGAATTGAAGAGCAGAAGAAAAAAAAAGGAAAAGGAAAAGAGGAGAAGAAAAGTCGGAAAGAAGCAGAGAGTTTAGCAAAAAAGAGGGAAAGAAAAGAAGAGACTTAAAAGAAAAAGAGAAGGAGAAAAAAGTGAACTAAAGAAGAGTAACTAGAAGAAAGGAAGAAGCAAAAAAGAGAGGGAAAAAAGAAGACAGTTTGCATATGAAGAGAAAAACGGCTTGAGAGAAAAGAGGACGAGCATAGAAGAGAAACAGGGAAAAAGAGAAAATAAGAGAAGAGAAAAGAAGAAGAGGATAACAGGAGAAAAAAGAAATGAAGAGAAGGAGACAAGTAGTGAATAAAAAATGAAGAGCAGAGAGAGTTGAGGAAAAAAGAAAGGGAAGGGGTATAAAATAAGTGAGGGAGAGAAGAGAAGAAGGGAAGAAGACAAAAACATAAGAAGGGAAGGAAAGAAGAATAAAAGAAAAAGGACAAAGAAGAGAATAAGAGAGTTAAGACATGGGGAGAGTTGGGAGAAGAAGAGAAGGAAGGAAGGATAGAAGATCGGAAGGAGAAAGAGGAAGTTTAGAAGTGGAGAGAAGAAGAAGAGAAAAGGAGAATATGAGAGAAGGAGAGGATAAAAAAAGAAGAAGAGAGTGATGGGAAAAAGAAGAGTTTGGAAAGAAGGGAATAGAAAAGGAAGAGATGTGTGAGAGAGAAGTAAAGAAAGGAAACGATAGGAAGAGAGAGAAGGATTCAAGAGAAGAAGGAAGTGGGCGGAAGTTACGAAGGTAGGTGAGTTAGTAAGTAGAGAAAGAGTGCAAGAAGCAGAAGAAAAGAAAAAGAGACTCGGAGGGAAGGGAGGATAAAGCCAAGAAGAGAAAAAGAGATGATGAGAATAAAGAGAAAAAGAAGAGAAGAATTGCAGGACGAGCAGGGGAGATAGAAGAAAAGGAGAGGGTTGGGAGAAGAGAGGAAGAAGAGAAGAAGAGTAGAGGAGAAGGGAAGAAAAGAGAAGCAGAGTAACAGCGTAGAACGGAGAAGAGAAGGTGAAGAGAACAGAAAAATGAGAAGAGTGAAAAAGATAAGAACTGTAAAGGAGCGTTAACAGATGAAGGGAAACGGGAAGGAGAAAAGAAGAACTTAAGGAGAGGAGAGGAGTATCGGAGAATGACAGGAAAAAAGAAGAGAACAAGAGAAAGAAAAGAGAAAAAGAGAAGTGAGTTGAAAGAAGAGAAAAAGAATAGGAGAAGAGAAGAAGAGAAGAACAGTGATGAGAAAAAGAGGAGGAACAAAGGAAAGCACAAGGACGGAAAGAGTTGATTGACGGAGAGAAAAGGAGCAGAAAGGAGCAAAAAGGAGAATAAAGAAAAAGAAGGAGAGAAGTTAGCAAAGAAGGGGAGAATGGGAAAAGAGGGTTAGTGAAGAAGAGAAGGAGAGGGATCACGAAAAAAGATAAGAAGAGAACAAGAGAAGAAGGAAACGAGAAAGAAGAAAGCTAAGAGAAAAAGGGTAAGGAGGAGGAGAGAAGAAGAGGAGAAGAAAAGGAGAGAGTTCAGCGAAGAAAAGACAAAGAAAACAAGAGAAGAAATGCGACTTTTCTGATGATGGATAATATCTTTTTACATTCTAAAAATATTACGAAATATACTATATGTACGTTAAGAAAAAAAAAAATTCATTATCTGTAAATCTTTCAAAATAAATTAATATTGATTGAAATGATATACGTCGGATTGAAACGATTTGATATAGAGAAGTTAACAATAAAAGAACAGAGACGCGCGCCTTGGCGCGCGTTACTCTCCTAGTATTCATATGAATGTGTACAGCATCTCTATTAAGCGTTGCTTAGTCTAATGGAATTTGGGGTAATGGTGAAAACTACTTACTGAAGAAAACAACGACGTACTCATGTTCGTCAATAAGGTCAGTTAAAATCTCGTCGGTGACTTCTTCAATTGTTGCTGTTTCCTTCTGCTCAATCAACCATTTAAGGACCTCATCTTCATTTAGAAGATCACCTTCGTAGATAGCTGGAATTTTAGCCTCGAAATAAACGAGTGTTGGTAAGTGGTCAATGCCATATTCCTTGGCTTCTGCATCATTGTCTAACCGGATGATGACTATACCAGCTTTTTCGAGTTCGTCATCTATGTTTTCCAATTCGTTCAATATCCTCATATCCTGCTTGTCGTCTTTGTCATCTGAAATTCATTAGAAGTATAAAAAAACAATAATTATTTGTCTCAATAATCGTGTGTTTGTAAAATAAAAGGTTGTAGACTCACAGAAAAGTACAGCTAAATAGGGAATTGTTTCAATAAGCTTCTCCATCATTTCATCAGTGACTTCTGGAATCTCGCTGTGTTTCTTTTGATGCAGGAGCCAACCAAGGAGTTGATCCTCATTCATTAGGTCACCTAAAGAACAATTATTAGACAGAATTGTATTTTCTGTCTTCTTACTAACATTAACTAGCATTTAAGATTTAGTAAATAATCTCATATAAAATTTACCTTCATAAACGTGAGGTATCTTCTTCTCGAAAAAGACTAGGGTAGGCAATTCGTCGATTCCGTATTCTTTGGCCTCTTCGTCATCGTCTATTTTGACAAATGCTATATTATGTTGGTCGCAATCATCGTCTATATTTTCGAGTTCAGCTAGGACCTTTTGACTCTTCTTCTGGTCTTTATCATCTAAAAGAGTAGATTATTTTCATAATACGTTCAACGAAAATTCGACTTTTGCCGCCTCTTGAGCGATGCGAATATGGCGGTTCACTGCCAAGATTTCTATTCGCCACTAGAAATCAGCTGGAGCAGCGAAAGTAAATCAGCTGTGCAAGCAGAAGAAATTTGAGCGTGTTTCTGTATTGGCATCACTGAGTCGCGCGCGTAAAAGCGTCAATAATTCCAACCCATTAACTTAATGATATGTGTGATTGTCAGATGTTGTCAACCATAACCTTAAAACTATAATTTTTCTTATTTCGCTATTATCAAGAGTAGTCGATTGTCCATTTTTCTATGCACTTTTTATGAAAAATATCGTACATGGCGAGTAGCGAATGACGGAGTGCACCGACTCGTGTGGTGCTGCCCTAGCTTTGCTCGGGCCAGCAACTCCACGCTCGTCAGTCATCTCAGCCATTCGCCACTCGCCATGTAATATACTATTCTAAGTATTATTTAACTATTTTTACCCCATCGAACTTCACTGGTTACTTACAGAAAAGTACAGCCACATGAGGCATTTTCTCGATTACCATATCGAGCATCTCATCAGTAAGGTCTTCAATCTGATCGCTCTTCTGCTGATATTCAAGCCACTTGAGTACTTTTTCTTCCTCCTCCAGATTGCCTTGGTATAACGTTGGTATTCCTTTTTCGAAATAGAGTAAACTAGGAACCTTTTCTATTCCATATTCCTTCGCTTCTTCAGGGTTGTCAATTTTTACGAAAATCACACCAAGCTGATCACACTCATCATCAATGTTCTCAAGCTCGCTCAGTACTCTCTGAGATTTACGATCATTGTTGTCATCTAAAAAGATATTTATGTTTGAATATGAATCAATTCCTGAAATAAGAATAAAGGAGATAAATTAGGACAAAAGAAGTTTCTTACAAAAGAGAACAGCTAAAGTTTTTCCTTCCTTGACTAAACGGTCCAACATTTCATCAGTGACGTCTTCAATTTCGTCCTTTTCCAGTTGGGATAACAACCACTCAAGAATCTCGTCCTCGTTCTCAATATCACCTATGGAATTGATAAAAAAATTTATATATGTAAATAATATATTCTCAATTCACACATACTTGAAACCAGTGATGGGCAGGATTAGGGATTAGAGATTGCGGATTAGGATTCAATCTAATTCAATGAATACAGGATAAGGGATTGAATTAGTTCATGTTTTCAGAAATGTTGGATTAAGGATTATTCCCAATCCCACTTAAAATTGTTCTGGATTAATGCTATTCCTTATTCCACAATTTCTTGATCACTGTAATAATTTTATTCCAATATTCCACAAATGTGGGATTATTATGCTGGATTTTTTTTTGCCTTGCACTGCAAAATAAACATTTGGACCTCATCTTTATTATTATTAATATTCTCACCGATTTCCGATGAGATGCATGAAAAAGTGACATTCTCTTCACCGTCGTTATCACTTCCATTTTCATCACTCATTTTTTGAGCGATTCATACAATTCTTCGACCATTTACACAACAATCGTCGTAAATTGTTTTTCAATTTAAAAAAAACTCGTATTTATTAATCAGGATACTATATGAATAATTTTGGATTTATTAAAAATTTGACGCTTAGAAAAAGTACCTATTTGCAGCAAATTTTATGAAGAAATTTATTCGGTTCAAAAAATATCCAACTATCACAACATTTACGCTTGGTATTCAGCTTTCAAATAAAAAATAAGATTTTTTATTTAACCCATCGGTTATTACAAAATATCGCAATTTCATAAAAATAGTACATTTTTAATTACGAAGGCTGTAAAATGCCACTGTTTCTGCCGCGACGCGGCAGAAAAATTTAGTTTTCAATTTGAAGAAAAAACTATACGTTTTTCAAAAAAATGGATTCTTAAATAAAATTTCTATACTTTGTTATAAACAATGGGTTGAATCAAATCATCTCATTCCGTGGTGGGTGGATATTTTCTAATCGAAATACATTTCTTCATACAATTTCTTGTAAATATGTACTTTTTCAAAGCATCAAATTTCGAGAAATCTTTTCAATTAAAATTTATTTTTCATTGTAAACATTTTTTAATACAACAGATTAAACATTGCAAAATAAACTAGTTTTGAAAAAAAATACTCTCCACAAAAAAAAAATATAATTCTTCTACAAAAATTGGAACAGTTCAACTTACAACTAAAAAAAATCAAAGAATAACAAAACAAAAACGGATTTCCAACAAAACAGTTAATTCTTAAACAAAAGTAATGAATTTTTACATAATATTATGAAAATAGTTGAATTTCCAATTTTTAAAAATATTATGTTTATCCGAAAATGGAACAGTAACAGAAATGAATCTTTGTTAGAATAATTGAATTTTCTACCATAAATAAATTTCCATTTGAAAAATACAATTTTTAACAAAGTTGTTAAATTTCAAAATTTTTAAATAATGCTTTTCAATCAAAAAGTGTGATAATAACGTTTTTGGCTTCAAAAATTATTTCGGAACGCAAATAAGGGTTTTTAACACGCGAATTTTCGACTGAAACAAAACAAGAATTTTTGAACAAGGGAATTCTCTTTCGAGGGAAAATATAATTTTCTCCCAAAATATAGATTTATCAACAAAATATGTGAGTTTTCAATGAGATTATTGAATTTTCAGTTTAAAAAGACAAGTTTTCATCCAAATTGTGAAACTTTATACTAGAAAAGATTCATTTTTAGCTAAAGATGAAACAATTAACTTTCCAATAGAAGAGATTAATTTTCAACTAAACTGATGAATTTTCAGGTAAATGATTTTCCTCAAAAAATCGAATTTTCTATATAGTACAGAAATTCTCAAAGAAATAGTTTTATTTCTAAATTCGAAAATCAAAATTCAACTAAATACTTGAATTCTTGCCGCAAAAAAATGAACTGATTTCCAAAGGAGTAGTTACATTTTCAACCAGAGGTAGATTTCGGATTATATAATGCACTTTTGAAAAAAATTAATTTCCAAAAAAGAGTTTGAATTTTAATTGAGTAGTTGATTAAATCGACTCAAAAATGATGGATTCGTAATAAACAATTTAAACAAGTTTCCTATCATAATTTGAAAATATTTCTTCTTCAAAATACTGTCTCTACTCCAAAAACTTCTTGAAGTACTTTCTTTACTTAAGGTTAAATATTATTTCGAATGGTGGCTGAGATCGAGTTGCGGAATGGTCAAGGGGAAGCAGCCGTCGGTGCCTTCCCCCTCCATGTTACACCTCTTCCGCAACTCGGCATCAGCTCTCAACCGGCCTAAGCCCATAAAGAATCATTAGCACAAATAGTCAGATAAAAGAATAACAAAATTTGCAGTTTTGCACTGAGAGTTTTGGAAAAAAGATATTCATGATCTACGGCTTTTTACGAATATTTGAAATTGGAGACTCTTCTATATTTAATGTGTAAAATATGACAGGTTGCCATTTTCAATGTTTTCTTAAAAAGAAAAGATATGGGAAGGATATGGAATTTTGACAAACATGATGAACTTTCAACGACAACAAAAACATTTGTTCTAAAAGATAGAAATTTCCTACAATGCAGTGGTATTTTCAACTCGAAAATGATTATTCTCAACGAAAAGGATATTTTTCAACCAAATTGTTAAATTCTTGATCCAAAAATAAAGATGATTTTCTCACGAAATTGTTGAATTTTCAACATAATTTTCAAAACTTGACCTAATTGGCGATGTGAGGCAAAAAAAAAATAATATAACTTTTCTACAAAAATGTTCGATTCTCAACTGCTGAAACAAAAACTGAACTTTTACCATAAGATAGGAATGCCCTACAAAACAATGGAATGTTTAATTCGAACATGTGGATCCTCAACTTTATTGATTATTTTAAACCAAATTACTGAATTTTGTATGAAAAACTAATGATTCTTTACAAATCGCTGGATTTTGAACCTGAATGTTTGCATCTTCAAAAAAAAGATATTCATGATCTACGGCTTCTTACGATTCCAACTATATATTATTTTGAACTGTGCTTACATCAGCGGAGTCGTAAGAGAACTATTTTAGTTTTTTTTATTAAAACGTAAAAAGATGGGCGGTTTTAAAAATGGAAGAATTCTAGAATATTGAATAATTAACATTCCATTGTTATGTAGGGCGTTAAAAATGCAACGGTTTTGTAGAAAATTATTTGTTTTTGAGCGAGAATTCAACAATTTAGATGAAAATTATCCAATAGAATCAAAAATCAACATTTTCGAGTTCGGAAATTCAACTGTTTCGTAGGACATTCATATCTTTTGCTTGAAATTTATCAATTTCAGTTGAAAATATTACATTCCCATCGAAAAGTTATATCCTTCTTCTATGATAATTCGATTGTTTCTTTTGAAAGATCGTCTTTTTGTTAAAAAAAATTCAGCAATTCAGTAAAATTCTGAATATTTTTTAAACAATTCAACTATTTTGTTAAATATTGATTTATTCCTTCTTGAAAATTATATAGTTTCTTTGACAAGTCATCTTTATGTCTTGGAAATTGAACAATTGAGTACAATTTAAATATTTTTTTGAAAATTCAACGTTTTATGAAAAAATCGACTTCTGTTCAAGATTGGAAAATTTTGAATGTCCAGTCTTAGAAATTGAACCTTTCAAAGAAAAACATTGAAAATGGCAACATCTCATATTTTACACATTAAATATTGGAGAGTCTCAAATTTCAAATATTCGTAAGAAGCCGTAGATCATGAATATCTTTTTCCCGGAACTCTGAGTGCGAAACTGCAAATTTTGTTATTTCTCTATCTGACTATCTGTGCTAATGACTCTTAATGGGCTTCGGCCGGTTGAGAGCTGATGCCGAGTTGCGGAAGAGGTGTAGCATGGAGGGGGAAGGCACCGACGGCTGCTTCCCCTTGACCATTGCGCAACTCGACCTTAGCCCGAATGGTGACGAATTTTGAATTGGAAGAGCGATTTCCCTAAATTATTCTCTTCTCATTCCGAATTGAAATTCCAATATTAGAAGCTAAATAATTATAAGCTAAAAAAAATTGAAGGATATGAAAAAGCATTCCAAATATTTGGAATTGGATTATTCTAGCAATCCCACACTTGTCAAAGAAAGGCATTCCCGTAATAATAATTTTGCTCGAGATTGGGAATAATTCTTATTTCAAATTGAATTTAATTGAACTATGCCCATCTCTGCTTGGAACAAAATATTTTCATGAACTTCATTTCAAAAGCGCTCACCATCATAAACATTGGGAATTTGTTTCTCGAAGTAGACGATAGCAGGCACAGAGTCAATTCCAAACTCCTTAGCGGCCTTGTCATCATCAATTTTGACAAATTGAATTCCATGTTTATCGCAATCATCATCAATCTTCTCAAGTTCGTGCAGAACTTGCATAGAATCCTCATCTCCATGATCGTCTGCAATACAAAAAGCAAAACAAAATCAAATTGATCAAGATCAGAAGATTTAAGAAACAGTTCCATAGAAAGTTCTTTTTGGAAACACGTGAAAAAACCTTGAATACGAACAGAAGAGTACAACCAGATTGTCGATGTTGCCAATGAGCGTGTTGAGCGTCTTGGCAGTTACATCTTCAATAACATCTTCCTCATCTCCCGTGCTTTTATTTGCCACCAGCCACTCCAGAACGTCTTCTTCTCGACTCAACTCGTCTGGAAGACAAAAAAATATTTGTGAGCAAATGCACTTCAGAATAAAAATTACTGTTATTTTCGTTTCGGAAATTTTGAATCGTGAAAGGACTAAGCAAACTTGGGAGCAGAAATAAAATATATGAATAAATAAATAAATTTTGGGAAATATCGAGAAATCGAAGATCTTACGTTCATATACGATGGGTATCTGATGTCTGTAGTAGACCAAAACAGGTAGCGGTCCGAGATTGTACTCCTCGGCAAGTCGTTCGTCAGCGATCTTGACGAATCCGATACCCAGCTGATCGGCCTCGTCGTCAATGTTCTCCAGTTCCTGAAGGGCCTTTGCACACTTCTTACAATCCGGTTTGTCTATCCCATTTTGAACAAAGATACAAAATTAACGCAGGTCATCCATTTTTCTTTCATATTGCAAACGAAAATCATCGCTCAAAGTTAATCATCGTGCTAAACTTGGGGCTAAACTAATTTGCACGGAGTTCTAAGGTATCCCATGGTTTGATTTTCCCAGTGAAATTACGCATTCTGTGTACACATATTCATGACTGGTTAAACAGGCCAAGATATCTTGTTACATCTTGCTCGAGAAATATGATGAAGCAGTTGCGACTTAAGCCTATGTTTATGCTCATATTATTTGAACACGCTAATGTAGGATCAAGATCAGTTAATTTGTATTGTAGAAGATCTTCTATATTTCCTTCATGGTTACGGAAAACAGTTATGAGGAAGATAGAAGAAAATATATTTTGAAAAAGTAATATCTAGGAAATAGAAAAATTAGATGACTTCCTACATATCCAATCACGTTTAATAAGCAAGCAAGAACATTATAGAAAAGGAAGCAATCCCTGAGTAAGACATTCACTTTTTGGAAAGTGACAACATTCTGATGTGTTTCAGTCTGTGAAATTATAAAATTTTATCGTTTTTATCAACCTTTCAAGTCTTTTTGATTCATAGAGTTCATGGATATTATCACCCTTTATGCAGAATTCTATGAGAAAATAAAGAATTCTTCGCGAATTGTTTTCAAATAGGGCAAAGTTGTGCATTAGGGTTGTCCAAAAATTTTTTTTCGAATTCTTATGCAAAACGCCCGGAAATTCGTTCGAATCCGCGAAAAGACCTCTTTTCAAAAAGAATAATATTATTTAGAGGTGGCGCAACCCCTATGAAGTTTAACACGTCTTTCCCATGAGAAAAAATGACGTTTTTGTAAATTTTATTCAGAATACTCAATATCAGGTGAATCGAGTTCGAAATTCGAAATTCCTCTTTGCAATTAGTCGAAGAATGCGGATATAATATTACTTTTCAAATATCACCCCCATAAGACTGTTTTATAGGATCCCAATAAAACCCCATAAGTGAAAAAATGGGTTTTTGGCGCTAATTTTGATTTTTTGCGTTTTTTTTTAAACGCAGATTATTTCAAATACATGAAATACTACTTTTTACTGATAACTAGATGTTTTTTTAATTTGTTTAGGCAGTTTATTATTGTTTTTAGCAAACTTTCTCTCAGAAAAGGGTTAGAAAGTCAAAGTTTTTTCTGAATTTTTCAATTTTTTCCAATGTTTCCGTTGAAGCGAGGTGATAATGAAATAAAGTTAACAAAAATAATGTGTAATCAATTTCTTATCAAATATAACAATCTTCTCTTAGATTAATGCTATAATTGAATTTTTAAGAAAGTTGTTCCACTTTCAACCAAAGATTTGAATTTTCGACCTAAAAATATAAATTTTTATTTAAGAAGTTGCGGTTTTTTCTAAACTCTTAAGTTTTTGTCCACTCTCCACTTAGTGAGGTAATAATCAATGCGAGGAAATAAACATGCTTATTTAAACAATTGATTATTGTTTATAACCATTTTCTCTTAGATAAGCGCTAGAAAGTGGTGGTTTTTTCTGAAATGTTTAACTTTGCACTGAATGGAATTTGAATGAAATTCAATTAGATTATATTATATACCAATATATTTTGGATTAGAAATGTATACTCTCAGGTCGAAAATTCGACTCTTTGGTTGAGAGTTGAACTACGTTCTCAGAAATTCAATTTTTGCGTTGGAGTTCCATAATTTTAGTAGAAAATTCTAAATTCCAATTTCGCTGAATGAATTCAGCTTTTTTGTTTTTATTATTTTTTCTTGAACATTGGGAAAAGAACAAAAATTATTTACTTAAAACAATACAATAATATTCAAAATGTGATTTTCTCTAATGTCTATTTTTTTATTTGTTCACAACTAAAAAGGTAAAGGTTAAATTAAATTAAATATTAGCTGAGTCCAAGTGAAAAGTGGGCAAAAAGTTAAAATTTCAGAAAAACCCGCAAGTTTCTATTATTAGTCAAAAAAAATATTATTAGCAATGATAATAAATTGTTGAAACAATTATTTTTTGACAGGAATTAATTATTAATCCGTCAACTTTAATCAATTATCACCTCGATTTACTGAAAGGTTGAAAATAAGTTAAAAAATTGGGGAAAAACCTTGACTTTCTAACCCTTCTCTGAGAGAAAGTTGTTAAAAACAATAATGCATTGTTCAAACAATTCAAATAAACATCTAATTATCAGTATAATGTAGTATTTCATGTGTTTGAAACAATATGCGTTAAAACCCCGCTAAAAAATCATAATTAGCGGCAAAAACTCGAAAAACTTATTTTTTCACTTATGGGGGTTTTTCGGGACCCTATAAAACAAACTTATGTGGGTAAGATTTGAAAAGTAATATTTTATTCGCATTTTACGACTGATTGTTAAGAGCAATGGTGTATTTCGAACTCGATTCACCTAATACTGAGAATTTTGAATAAAATTTACAAAAACGTCTTTTTTTCTTATGGAAAATTCATGGGACTTGCGCCACCTTCTAAATATTACTTTTAAAAAAATCCGTTTATTTTTGTGTAGATGTGTAGATCTTTGGACGACATATATATGACTTTTATCGAATGATTTTAGGCAATACATATTTCACTGATCTCATTGAAACATTCCTGCTACAAAAAATGAAGAACACAAATAATAGGTTTTTGAAAAAAGGTGTTCCAACATTTTCAGGAGAATTTCATGCTGTTGTTACAATATCACAATAATTTTTCAATTTACCTGAGGATATTCGAGAAAAACAGAGATCTTCTGAAATTGAGTAACGAAAATTCGAATATCTATTTTGTTTTATACTCTAAAAGAGTTTCAGAAATTTTCGAAAAATTTTTGAGAAACTGCAACACCATCTTGAAGAGTTTAGTAAACTTTTAATAAATTAATTTCAATAGTTTAATAAACTTTTTCCACAATATCGGTGGAATGCATGTTGCATGAAATCGTTTGAAAAACAACATATTTTGTCCAGGAACGATCTTGTGACCTGAACCTGTTTAGAGCCTAGCCGATTTGAAATATATTAGTTCTAACTGTACTCTGTTAATGGGATTCATAAAATTATAGGAAGCACACGGATGGAAGCTCTCAAAATACCAGCCTCTATCACTTACTACAAGGAAGCTTGTATAACACGCAAAAAGTACATTCTGAAGAGATACATATGTCTTGACGAATAACTCGTTAAAACATTTCACTGAGAAGGCAATGCAATTTTTTCTTCTGAATTAAAGATGAAATCTTCACATGATTATTGTGTAATCTGTTAATTCAACATATATATACATATCACATTTTGAGACAACACAAGTTCACTTCACATTAAATGAATGAATTTACAATACAATTTCTGCTCTTTCACGTTCTAGTATTATTGTTACACTTGCATTTTTTGAATAAAGCATACATATATTACATATACGATCAACGTGCATTATTATTCTGTACATAAAATGTATATTAGTTATACTGCGATTTGTACAATTTTCATGTTTATGATAAGAATTTTCTCAAGGACAACGACATATGAAAAATGGAAGGTTATAATTATTATTATATACGTTCGACATGATCATTTCTTCGCGATAGAGCACGGATTCCAACAAGAGGCATATATAGACACCATAGACACTATATAATCATACGATAGTTTCAAATTTGAAGAAGAGATGTTGAATTCTCAGAAAAAACCTGGAAATTTACGTAAAATTATACTTACTGGAACCAGCTCCAGTGCATCGCTCCGTATCAGGACCTGGTCACATTGACACACACAAGAATATTTCACATACATGTATGTATTATTTACAAGTAGTTTGTGTAATTTTGCATGTTGCAATGTGAAATAGAAAGGGAATGTGCCAAAACTGAGTAATTTTTCACCGATTATCTAAAAAGTTATTGAATGAAAATGAATGTGGAGAAAAAGTTTGATTTTCTTGGAACAAAAAAATCACTGTTTGTATGATGCTTTGTAGGAATGATGGATATCATGTTGGTATTAGTAGTTACTGAATAACATAATAAATGTTACCAATGATTAGTTGAACAATAAAGTAAGTATACTTGCATGTGCTGAATATACATTAC
The DNA here is from genome assembly GCA_011762715.2 of Neuroterus valhalla. NCBI lineage: Eukaryota > Metazoa > Arthropoda > Insecta > Hymenoptera > Cynipidae > Neuroterus > Neuroterus valhalla. Next base: position 2,209,103 of record WSXT02000015.1, read on the forward strand.
TCTAATAATTAATAGTGTTTATAATCATCCAAACGTACAAACATTAAAAATATACAAAAACGCGCATGATACACAGGTCAGAAACTAGTTCTGTTTTCTCCTGTCTAAAAGCTTTGGTAACTGATACCTACATTGTACATTATACATTATACATTAAACATTAAACATTATGCATTATAAATGTAATCAAAATTACCCAATACTTGCATTATTTAGACCTGATGCTAAATTAGTTTTCAGAGAATGATAGAAAATATGAGGTAACAAAGAAAAACAAATTCCGTTATTGGTAATGATGTTCCTATTATTTTATGTGAGAACCCCGTCTATCGCCCCTGATAAAAGTTCTGAAATAAATACATTCCAAATACCTAATATCATGAGCATTTCAGACATGAAAATCAGATATCGTTTGAGTTCAAGATCTTAAAGAACTGTTGATAAAAGCACAAATAATGTATTCTTAGAAAGATTAAAAGCCCTAAAGAGGCGAAAAAAAGACACTTACAGAAAAGAACTGCTACGAAATCGGTGTCCTCGACAATCTTTTCAAGAATCCTCGCGTTAACTTCTTCGATTCGGTCAGGTAAATCCATTGCTTCCAAGCTCGTCAAAAACTCCAGAACATTCTCTTCGTCCATGAGATCCCCTTAATATTAAAATTCAATTAAAATGAAGTTATTGCTTCCATAGAATATAAAAAAACACGAATTGATTTGGAAAAATTAAGGTACATCTCTAAGCATTAGTCTTGACCCCATACTCGTAATTATTCAAAAATGTTTTTAATTTCACCTTAATATTAGCCACCCTACATAAAAGAGATTTTGAATGAAGGTTTTGCAGATGCTTCATTTCTTTGTCATTGGGAGCCGTACTTGAAGTACGTAACAGCTCCAAGGGGGGAGGGGGGTCAAAAGATTCAGTTACACTTTGTTA
>WSXT02000015.1:2210141-2230419 GCA_011762715.2 Neuroterus valhalla
TGGACATTTGACAAAAACGGGGGGGGGGGGTCAAATTTTACACAAATCTAACACCTTCTCTGATGAGAATGTAAAAAGACATTTATAAAATTTTGTCGCTCGTACTATAGGAGATACTCGCGTTTCTGTGAACAAAACAGTACAGTCAATCGGTAAAATTTTGTGGAAAAAAATACCATAAAATATTTTTTTGCGGAAATCACTAGAAGAGCATTCGAAAAGCTTACCCTGAAAAATGCCGGATCGCTTAAGCGCGGGTTTTTGAGAAAAATTAAAAAAAATTTGGATTTGATGCATCTCGGAAATGGTAGGTTTTTGTGAAAATTCGCAAGGACAAAAAATGTTGAAGGCAATGTTTTTGACAACTTGGATTATTAGGTCAACATGCTGCGATGAAAAGTGCAATTAATAGATGGCGCTAAAATACAAAAAAGCGTTTTCTCGCTGTTTCGCACAAAAAAAACCATCTTTAATCACAAAGCTGCCAATAAAAAAGTTGTTTGTCTTAAAAAAACCTGAAAAATTTATAATAAAACTTTTCTTGTCCGACTTACCGTTCACGAGTTATAGCATGACAAACCTGTCACCGTAGATTTCCCATTGTTTCCGACGAGGGCGATGTTAGTATGGGTACATAATAAACCATTACTCCAGACTGAATAAATAATTTTTTTGTAAGTAGGACTTTCAAATTATTCCTGTCTATGATAAATTGTTATTATTAATGAATATTTATTATTATTAATTTTTTCCAAAACTATGCTGACTCCAGTATTGAACGTGATTCGAGAAGGTTCTTAAAATTTTATGTCAAACGAGCTGTACAAAAGGTGCTCATAATTGTTGTTGAGCGTGCAACATGGAAAATACGTACAAGTGTTTATTATTTCATAGAATCTTGGTTTGGTAAAAGTATAAAATGCTTCCTCCATGCCAATTTGTATTTTATTACCAAAATATTTATATAAATTTTGTAGATTTTTTTTTAGACGAACAACTTTGTCATTGACAGTTTTGCGGTAAAAAATTTCTTTCTTCGCCAAAAAGCGAGAAAACGCTTTTTTGGTACTTAGCGCCATCGAATAATTTCACTTTACGTCGCAGCATGTCGACCCAATAAGAAAAGTTGTAGAAAACATTCAGTACAGTCAATCTGTCACAAAAAAGGTCGTTTTTGGAAAAAAATACCATGAAATAAATAAATAAAATACATAACATGAAAAATTTGGAATTATTCAGGGTCAGGTTTTCGAGAAAACTCAAAAAGTTTTTGAATTTGATATATCTCGGAAACGGTAGATTTTGTGAAAATTTGTAAGAACAAAATATGTTGGAAGCAATGTTTTCTACAACTTCTGTATTGGGTCGACATGTTGCGATGAAAAGTGCAATTGATAGATGGCGCAAAGTACCAAAAAAAGCGTTTTTTTCTCGGTTATTAGCACATTTTTGTAAAGCTCGTTTGATATCGAATTTTAAAAACTTCCTTAAATCACGTTCAATACTGAAGTCAGCATAGTTTTGGAAAAAAAATTTTATTGATAAATAATAATAATTTATCATTATCAGGAATAATTTGAAAGTCCTACTTACAAAAAAAATATTTGTTCTGTCTGAAGTAATGATTTATCATGTACCCACACTAACATCGCCCTCGTCGGAAACAATGGCCAATCTACGGTAACAGGTTTGTCACGCTATAACTCGTGAACGGCAAGTTGGACTTTAGCGCCATCCGAAAAACCTACGATTTTCAAGATACATCAAATCCAAAAACTTCTTGAGTTTTCTCAAAAACCCGCCGCTGAAGTATCCCACATTTTCAGGTTAAGCTTTTTGAATGCTCTTCTATCGATTTCCACGAAAAAAAGTTTGATGGTATTTTTCCAAATACGGCCTTTTTTCGTGACAGATTGACTGTACTAAAAGACCAATTTTGAAGTTCCGATAACAAATGTCCTGAGAGTGACCGTAAGTGGGTGAATTCAATTTTTCAAGAAAAAATACAACACCTACACTTACTGCATTCGTAAACTTCGGGTTTGTTTTTTCGAAGATCATGTTATAAAAGTTTCAACTCCAAAAATGCTCCAGTGACTCATTTTCCAACCCAGAGTCCTGGTCCTCAAATGTCGGAAATATATCCATTCATATGCTCACATTCTTTACTCTATACCTACAAAATACTTTTTTTTATTGAATGACAAATTCTTTCATTTTGTAACGTCTTACTTCGAATATGTTCTTTCAAAAATGATTTTTCAACCAAATCAAACGCTCGAGAATCAAAATAGTTAACAGATTTCGAATTTGAAGGAATATATACTTTTTCTACAGTGAAATAAAACAATGTGTGCCAACAAGTTAATTCAGAATTTTCACGGAAAAACTGGAGGTAAGTCTTGTTCTGGGTAATTATGTACTCTTACCTTCTCATACGGGTAAAAACTACAGAAGACTTCCGTTTAGCTGAACCGCTACGCGACGTAAACATTCGTTTAGCTGAACTCGGGAAACATTCCCACCACTGTCTCCCTCCGCATGGGCGATTCTAGAGGTGACTTCTAATTGGTCGCTACCGTCAGTTGCCGTGTCTACTCGAGAGTGGTGGGGGTAGAGGAGGCCGCTCGAGTTCAGCTAAACGAGCGTGGACGATTGCAGGTAAATGGAAGTTCAGCTAAACGAGAGTTCCGCTGAACGGAAGTCTTCTGTAACGTTAACGTCATTTAGGAGTGAATGGTCTTTTGTCTTCATACACTTGACGACTCATGAGTTGTTAACAGGGTTATGATTACCCACATGCAGTAAATATTGTTATAGATCATTCCTACTCCTAAATCAGGGTGATAATTACTCTCAGTTTTTCTGTGCCGACGTAAACATGTTGAACAAAATTTCTTAACCACTACAACTGTCAATGTCGTAGTCAACATAGCTTTTAACTGTTCGCAGCGCTTTTGATCACGATGTTGTTACAAAAAAGCCATTCTGTTTCCTAATAAAATTACCCACACTTTATATAGGATCCGGAAACCTCTCTTGAAACGTCTTCGGAAATTTCCATCAAAAAGATTTAAAAAAGCCTATTATCGCATTTTGACTCGCAGGGCTAAAGAGAAGAGGGTCCTTGACGTCAGAGTGACTTCCGAGTGCTATATGAGACTACGAATCGAATCAGTGTCTCGATCCGAGCTTGACAGGCTAGATCATCCTTTCGATCCCCTTCTGTTCGCGAAATCGCGTTTCCACGCGATTTACGTCGAGGATGGGGGCGTTGGAATTTCGAAACGAGTTTCTCGCCGACATCTATAGGACGCTTCGCCTCAAGGCTCAAGGACGGATGTCGTGGTCTCTCAATAAAGCTGCATTCCCAATGGTAACAGTTCCTGGAGGCATTGAGAATCATAACCCCAAGTCAGCCAAGCTCTCGAGCTTTCGAGCTTTCAGATTTCGATGATACAGCAACGTCCACACAAATCCGAGAAACGACATCCATCTACCTCAGAATTGCTACACAGCTCTACTTTGGAAAGAGAAACCAGGTTCGTTAGAAGAGGAAAGGACAACTTGAAGTGGTGGAAGAAGATCTTGCTAGAAATAACTAATAAGACATTCACTCTGAGACGGGCGGCCATCCGGCCCGGACGAACGCGGTGCGTCCTGAACCCCGTTTAGTAGTACCGAGTCATTTTTACAATTGTCGCCTATCTGAGATCAATTTTAATCTATAAAGAAAAAAAAACCTTACATTTCATATCATTCACTTCCGTTTACACTAAACTGTGCAAAAGCTGACCTGCCTTCTATATCATCACCAAAGATCCTCTGGTTTGTGTGATCCTTAACAGAAGACCTAATGACTAAGTGTGTGATCGAATCGCGAAAAATCGGTCTGATACGTGACGAGAGTGCTATTTTCATTTCTTTCCAGTTTCTTCTCATTGAAAGAGTTCCGTATTTGTGATCCCCGAAGGTGTTGACATTAGTCTGGTCTCTTAGTGTCAGTGATTTTAGTGATTCTTCTAAGTGTTGCTACAAGGCGGTTTGATTGCTCCTTCGTGATGGAAAATAATAAAAGACGGTGGAACTGATTTATAGTGCTGATATCTCAGGTTCAATTTAATAATGTATGTCCCTTGAACATAAAAAATTATCAGATGATTTGGATGATTATAATGAATCAGATGTAATTTTCCTCGCAATGCGACAAAATTCTAAAGTATGTCTATTTCAAAGAACGGATACGATCTCTTGTGCCAAGTACATGCGCAGAGAGCAAGGTGTATTTTTACACGAAGCTCGAATAAAAGACTCATCGTATTATATGTTACTGATAGCACATGATGATATCATTTTAACGGAGAACCACATATAGAAAATACACTCAACTTGACCATTCTAATGCTCTCATATTATTACAATTTTTACATATCGATATAAAATGATGTAAAATATCTCTAAGGATTTAAAAATAGTTTCGATGAAATGAAGTTATTTTCTCCGATTCTATAAGAGATATGAGAATAAATAATGTAATATATAGGGTGATCTATTCATAAATTCAAGATTTTTTAAACAAATATTGCAGCAAAAACTAAACCAAAGTCATCCTTGAGAATGCTGAAAGTTTTTTTTTTGTTATTTGCTATAAACAAAAATAAATTTTTCAAATCGAAATTATCTGAATAATTCCATAATATTACATTTTCACCTCCTGCGCTTATTTAAATCATATACTCCTGCTCCATACATTGCATGATTTTCCCTATTTCTTGTGATACAAAAAAAAATTACACGAATTATACGAGTTGGGGAAAAATAAACTTATAGCCAACAAATTCTGTTCATTTGGTAAAATCATATTACTGTAAACAAAAAAAAATCATCTAGTTCTGATCGAACTGTGGTAGTTTCTTCTAAATTTTTATTTTTTACACTGAATGGAAGAATAATTTCCAAAATGAAATTGAATTTCTTCCATTTGTGAATTCATTTAGATATATTTTCAAAAACATTGCATGGTGAATTGAATTTTTACAATCATTCAAAAAGTAAGGAATCTCTTGCAGCAAAAGGAAATCAGGTCACTGCGACAATTTCAAAGGTCGATTTATTTCCAAAAATAAAATGAAACTTGATTAGATCGGAGTTTTTTCGCTGCATCAAAACAAAATAAAAAAAATCTCGTTTTCACTGAGATGGAAAAAAAACCTACCCGGTATTAAATAACTCACACAAATGTTTACAAATCTTTCCATTTCATTTCTCAAAATACATAATCTACGTAACGGCACTTTAGAATACGAGCTTGAAATAATTTTGTTCTTATTTGCATTTGAAATACTGAAAATTGTAGATCACTCGTCAGAAATTTCGCTCTGAAGGTTTTTTTGGCTTGCATAAAAATAATACTCTTTATATCAACAATGACTCGACTGCTTCATACAATTATAAAACAATTTTTGATGAGTGCATGTAGATAATCAGGTTTCAGTTGTTTCGTGTGTGGAATCAAGTCCATTTTCTGACTGTATAATTTTTCACGGTGAAATAAACAAGCATTCGGTTTTGCAGTACGCGACAAAACATTAGTGAATCCCATAGAATAGTATATATTATATATATATATATTCCAAATAATTCCATAAAATTGTATGGAGTGCTGCGGAATAGCCTGAATTCCATAAATTCATCTACGAAAGTAAAATTTCAAAATTCGATGAGAAAATATTTAATTCCGAATACAGTGTAACCGAAACCGGATTCTTTATGCGGATGCACCCAAACTTGATTCTTATTTTGTACAGAGCAGTCAAACTCTTTATTTATTTTAACAATTCTCTCGAATCTAAGCAGCGAGAATATATCACAATATTAACATCTTTAAAAACATTTATTGGTTTCAAAATACAGATTTATATTCCTACATATCATTTGCAGAAGATGATTTTTTTTTTATTTCGAAAAGTAACGTGGATAACTATAATATATGAAGAAAATCGAATGTCACTCTTTTGAAAATAAGTTTTGAATAAAAGTGTTCTAAAATTCTATATACTTTAACCATTTATTCTTGAATATTTCTGTAAAAGATATATTATTATTCCTGTAAATGTTAACTTTTTATGAAGCAATGATTCAACTATTAAATCAGCAATGTTTAGAGAATATTTCTCTAATTAGAGCAGTGTGGCACATACTGGATACCAATACCTACTAGATAATGCAATTTTTTCATAACTGTAATATTATATGTACTCTTTAATTTTCAAAAAGATATAGAATCGAAGGCTGCGTATAGTCGTCCCCCAAAATTGGTGAAGCCGGGAAAACAAATGGACTAGTCATCCGAAATTTCGAGGCGACTAGCCAGACATATGGAAAATATTTGAATAATCATTACGAATTCCGGGACAACACACTTCGATAATGAAATTTCTCCTTGTGAAAATATGATAAAATTCACGAGTCTTATATATACTGGTATCCCACACGTACCACCATCTCTCATTAATGAATATCAAGAATTTTTTGATAGTTTTCTCTTGCGATCGAAGTATTTTTCATGTGTCTCTCATTTCTCAGTATTTTTCAAACCTGCCTTTAAATGACCTGTTCTGCATGTGAACGATTCCGTTTCAAATCATGCAGGCTGGCGAAACTCATGTTACCGATCGTCTCCAAATTGAAATATGTTTTTCACGGTGCAAAATAAAGGGACGCGTATTTTTTTATTTTTCGACTTGACCAAAACCACAGGATTTATGTTGCTTTTTAAGTAACCTCTAAAATGACCCTCGATCAACTGAAAAATGAAAATACCTGATTTTTTTTAGTTTTTGAGATTTTTTGTGGCTGCTCTGTGTTGTTCGATGTAGTTTTAGGTATTCTTTCAACTTGACTTAACCATTTTGAAAAAAAATTAAAAGTAACCTAAAAATTGCTATTTCTAAAAAAATTTCCAAAGTCGATTTTCTCAAAAACGTCGTGTTTTTCTTTTGGCTGAATTTTTTTAACAAATAGCTAATTCCAAGACCTTAATTTTAAGCTATATGAGACTTTTAAATTTTGCGTTATGTGGAAATAAAAAAACAAAATCTTCTTCTTCCACTTTCTTATGTTTATTTGCACGAGTCTTCTAATAATTCGGTTTTATCATGAAAAATGGTTGAAATAGTTTAATTGAGATCCAAAGATAAAAAATGGGACCAATCCCGCTTAAAGTACATTGCCTATATGCCATTTTTAATTGTGTGACCCATTCAGAATACATTTCGATATTGTTTAATTTATTTATCAAAAGAAGAAGTACAATTTTCCAGAGAGAAAAAATTATTGAAATGGGAAAAAATCAAGGATCACCAGGACTTCAAGAGACACACGTTTGGAAGTCTGTAAAATAAAACTTTTTACAGATCGAACTGGAAATAACAGTAAATGGAAATGGAAATAACAGTAAATCTTCCAAAGTAAAGAAGAGTTTTTAATAAAAACTGAGTGAAAGACAATGAACATAAAACCTATCAAAAAAAGTACATAAAAATGCAATTACTGGCTTAATAAAATTTTTTTGATAAATATAAAAATGTAAGAATGTATTTCAAGACCTAATCATAGTAATACTGTTATCTTAGAAAATTTTCGCATAATTGAAAATGATTTGCTAGAAGACTCGTGCAAACAAACGCGAAAAAGTTGGAAAAAATCGATTTAATTTTTTTATTTTCACATTACGAAAAATTGGAAAGTCTCATATAGCTTAAAATTTAGGTCTTGGAATCAGCTATTTGTAAAAAAAAATTCAGCCAAAGAAAACATGGCGTTTTTGAGAAAATCGAATTTGAAAATTTTCATAAAAATAGCAATTTCTAGGTTAATTTCAATTATTTTTCAAAATGGTCAAGTCAAGTTGAAAGAACACCTAGAACTCCATCAAACAACACAAAGCAGCCACGAAAAATCATAAAAACTACAAATATATCAGGTATTTTCATTTTTTAGTTGACCGAGAGTCATTTTAGAGATTAACTCAAAAACCAACATAAAACCTTTAATTTTGGTCCTATCGGAAAATAAAAAAATACGTTTCCCCTTACTTTTCACCTAGAAAGACATATTTCAATTTGCAGACGATTGGTGACATGAGTGTTGCCAGCCTGTGATAAAAGTTCTTCATGGAACCTTGCATCTTTTCAAAAATAATTTTTGAAATTGATTCGTTCAGACCTTTTGAATGCATCAGAAGCTAAACAAGAAGCAAAGAATCAAAAGAATGAAATAACTTGAACTAGTATCCTAAATTCATATTTACAACGAGGCTAAACTTTCTCAAATGATATCAGCACAGTCCAAATTAGTTCCATCTATAAAAAGGAAATATTATTGAAAATCTGGTCTCCCTTCTTTGAAGCGTCTAAAGGCAAGATTATAACGAATAAGTTTTTGCAGGGTGCAGTAAAACTATTGCCTATCGCATGTTCTGTAATATTTAAGATGATGAATCAGCTCCACATAAAAGTGCCAGTGTCGATCGTAATTTCCGTTGTCTAGAGTAACCAATAAATAACAGTGAACCCGAGCGATCTTCAACCACTGCCAAAAGTGCCCGTGATCGTGATTTGTTTCTTTCTATTTCTATATATTTATTTGTTATTTATTTAATACTGGGAAGATAAGCACTTAGCAGCTCATACTGGAAACGCCACTACTCTGATATTATCTTTACGAGCCGAAAAGATCAATGGTCAGCGTTTCCACCCTTACCTTGGAGAATCGGTGATGGTTCGCGACTTTAACGGGACCTAATACCCGTGCAGTCGCCGCGCACGGAATACGAATGACACCTTGATCTCGATAACGTTTTCACGACTCTCGTGGATTACAGGGTCGTATGTTCCCTTCACAGTCCAAGCTGACCTCGACCAAGGGAACAGAATTCTAATCAATTCTAATATAACGACCGGCACTTCGCATCTGGGAGTGACGCTTCTAATGGATCGCAATGTGTCTCATCCAGCTGATTCCACCGTTTGTACACTTCGCAAAAGGAATTTCATCTCTGTTTCATCATCAGAGTTATGGTTAACAAAGTAGGAATTATTCTCCTACTTCTTATTTCAACAAAATTCATCTACTGCTTGAAGATCCTTGGGCTGAAAGTATTGCTGAAAGAAATAACACTTGTGGAATATTAACTTATATTACATAACTGGGGGCAGATCTTTACATTTCTAGAGCGAGGGGTTTACTTCTAGCACAAGCCGAGGAAAAGTGCTGAAAACATCAGCGACCTTAAAAGACAAATGACTGCTAGGACTTTTCTCATATACTGAAATAATTAAAAGCTATATTTTTCGTTGATGTAATTTTTTACTCCCTGGGAAGTAGAAGAGTATATTATGCACCTAGGGGAAGAAAAGGGACTTTTCTGACGAGTACTGAAAACGTACACAAGTTGAAAAAGTCCCTCTCCTTATTGGCGCATATGATATGTTTTAAAACAAATGGATGATTTCAGACATTTATCAAAATACAGTCACGATTCCAGCCAATAATGGATTTCGAAAAAAGGTGTAATGATCGCAAAGAAGTTCAGGAGTTAAAAATTTGATTTAAAATGTCTATGAATTTCCGGAAATGTATGGAAATTTCCTATCATTTATGGTAACTTTACAGAAAAATGTGGTGATTTACCATAAATCACCCTAAATTCAATTTTAAATATTTCCAGATATTTCCAGAAAATCATGAAAATTTTCCGTAAATTATAGTATTCTGACAAGCAATTTACAGTACTTAAGATGAATTACCCCGAATTCAATTTAAATATTTCTATAAATTTCCAGAAATTTATTGGAATTTTGGGTCATTCATGATAACTTTACAGAAAAATGTGGTGACTCACCATAAATCACCCGAAATTGAGTTTTTAAAATTTCTATACTTTTCCGGAAATTTATGAGAATTTTTGGTTTTTCATTGTAATTTTACAGGGATATGTGTTAACTAACCATAGATTACGAAAAATCCAATTTGAAAAATGTCTATAAATCTCCAGAAATATATGAACAGTTTCGGTGATTTATAGTAATTTTACAGGTAATCTGTGGTACCTTGAGATAAGTAACCCAGAACTCAATTAAAAAATTTCAATAAATTTCCGGAAATTTTTTGTTACTCACAGTTATTTTTCAAGTTACGTATGATAACTTTCCATAAATTACCATAAAATTCTATTATCTGCAACAAAAAATTCCTCAAAGTTTTTACGATGAGTGGTATGATTATCGCAGAATGGAAGCTTATCGATGTATAATTTCCATAATTCATCTCTGACGTCACTTTTCAGTGCCTAGAAAGTAAAAAGTACTTCCTACTCCCTAGGGAATGAAAAGTAGAGCTTTGGCCCCGCTTCATAGGCGTCAAAAAGGCCTGAAATCATACATTTCTTATAAAAAGTATTTTCTACTCAAACCGCTGAAGGAGCAAGTTTTTGGTCCTGCTCCACATGCATGCAAATGGGTCAAAGTTTTGAGGATTTTATAGAAAGGGTTTTCCACCAATCGGAGTTTAAAAAAACACATAGTTCAGGTTGAAATTGGTTAATCTAACAAAAGCTTATTTAACAAACGTGATCAAAAGATTATATTCAACTCTATTTGCGAAGTTTCTGCCTGAAAATATTATTTAGGAATAGTAAAGGTTATATTTTTGTCAAAAAGTTTTTTCCTGACTTATTCTAATCCTAAAAAACACCCCCGAGTCGCACAGATTTTTTTAATGGAACAAATCAGCTCTTGATCATAAGGATTAAATCATAATTGCATCTCCATTTCTACAGGAATTTGTAAAAATCAAAGAATATATAAAAATATTGTAAGATAACTAATATCGAACAGAATTATTTCTTTGACATATGCGCTTTTGTATTTCTCTCAAAATTAGTTACGATGTTGGAACAGAATATTTTCCGCAACTAAAGAAATCGATTCAATCTTGCATTGGATAACGTTTCAAATTTGATTGAACCAACAAGTGAGTCATTGAAATGTTTTCCACAAAAAAATTTCCCGACCTCTTCAGGAGGAACTAGAAGTCAACGAAAACTGGTTGAAATAAAAATATTTCTATCGGTAGTTTATCCAGTAGTCCTTTTTATAAGGAAACATATCTCCTTAGCTTTTCTATGTCAAATTTGTTGTACAAATTGTTCTTCTGTGAATTCACATATAAATATCTTAAATCGTAACAGAATTAAATTCTTGAATGAAAAATCGTATCAACAAAGATCTCCATCTTTTTTTTCCAGACCTTCAAAGGGGCCGTTTATCACGTAGATAAAATGTCCCCCTTCATCGAAAAAGGTCCTCCTCAATTTTCTAGCTGATTCGCAAAGTCCTCCTAACCAATATTCAAAGATGGAAGATAAAAAGGTTCTTCACCCCATATAAGGGCTTTCACTTCCTTATTCATATTCAACCCCAGGTTTATCTATAGTCCAATTTGTCTTTCAGAAAGTAATTCAATAGAGAAACAGTCATGAGCATCGCCATTATCTATATAGAAATAAACCATATGATTTACGAATAAAAATAATTTTTTTTACATTATACAAATAATTCGTTATCATCAGAATAAATTGCAACAGAGAGTATCGTTTTAACAGGATATGATTTGTAGATGGTATATTTCTACTTTTATTGGGTTTAGCCGGAAATCTGGTACCCTTAGGGTTATAGATAGCTTAGCAATAATCTTGGCAGTTTTGGGAAACTCTGATCAAATATTTGCATGTCTATGAGATTTCAGGATTGATGGGTATTCCGGATTCATAAATAAATGTCTCAATAAATTTAGTTCCGCTGAATTCAATTGCTACAAGAGTTTATTACAGACCAAATAGCTCTCCTAGAATAAAAAATTCTAATCTCATAAAACAAGTTTCCGTAACAAAGTGAGAAAATCTATTATATTGACAGATCCTTGCAAAAAATGAAATTTTATTATGTTAAGATATTCTAGGAAACGAGTTTCTGTGGTGTATAATAAAACTGGAGAAAGAAAACAAACTTTAATAATAAGGAACTTGTGGTAACAAGATTTTCATAACCATTATTCTCGTTTCTTATCCACTTTCGAAGAATTTTTTTACATTCATGTTCTAACTTTGGAATACCCTCAAGAGTATGAAATACGTAACATTTGAAATATTTTCTACTTATTATTATTATTTCATTATTATTACTTAAATATATAATTATTACTATTATTTTATTATTTCACAAAGTTTAGGATTGCTTCTAATTTGATGTAATATACAATTTTATCCACAAATGGTATTAAGCTTAAAAACTGTACTTGCTTGTAAAACTGTGCCAAAATGAAATAATTGTAAACACTTTAATCCTTTCATTTCACTTGAGTATTAGTTCTGCTTAAACGATCATGGAATAATTTCATAAGAACTATTGAAAACGTAAAACAAATAATCTGCCAGGCAAGTCCTACATGTATTACCCTTGTGTCATATTTTTCATAGAAAAGTATTGTATACGGCTGAAAAAATGATTTCTTTAAACCAAGAAAAAATATTTTTCTAGTGATGGAGTATTTGTTTCAATAGAACGATTGTCTCTAATTAAAAAATATTAGTCTGAATCTGTCAGATTCAACTTTCAATTAGTGATAATATCCTTTCTTATTCGATTCAATGACCCATTTCTAGCTGTTTATATCAATGAGATTGCGTTGTGAAAATTCTCACAGATTGGAATTAAACTAGAATTCAGTTCAGAAGAATTTGACAACGTTTCTTCTAATCCAAACAATTTATATTGATTTTATTGGTCACATTTTAATAACACTTTTCGTTAATTCCAAGTGATATATGGAAAACATAAATGAAAAATATCAAGGAGTTAACTTGAAAAGAAATTTTCTTCATGTGTATATTTTCCTTTCTTTGAGTTTTCCGTAAAATGCATTTTGAAACCAACAAAGTTTGAAAAATATTGAAGTGATTCTAAATTAAATATAACTCCAAACATTTTCTCAATTGGGAGAAGTAAGTAAACTTCAGCAATGTGTTAACAGGAACATAAATATGAAAACTGGGCAAAATTATTATTACCTAAAAGAAAAGCAGGAATCTTGCCAAGTTTTATGTTTTTTTCCTTTTATACCTACTCTCAGAGTTTCTGCAACTTTGTCAATTTAATAAATTTTGAAAGTTATATTGCTCTCAGAATCACTTTGGAAATTTTCATTCCACAAACGATGCTAATTATACTGACAACTTTTTTACTCTGTGGAGCTTAAGCATCCATTCTTTACGGGATTCCACGTTTTCCTTTAATAATAATTTTAATTGAAGAAATTTTTATTTCAAGTCAAATAAATATTCATGATTAAAAAACAAGGAATGGATTCAAGTAATAACGTGTTATAGAATAAAATTATAAATATTCAATGAGTTGAGATATAAAATGAGTTTTGTCGTCATGTTACTAAAGGTTTCTGACGGTCTACTAAAATACAAAAGATTATACATCTTTCATATTTTCTGGATCTGCTCAGTACAGTTTATAACATATGGATAATTTATACATGTGCAGAAGTAATTATGAATGTAATATATTGGGGTGTTCTTTTTACGACTATTTTTTTTCGCTCCCGGCCTAAAATGATGGAAATGCAAGAAAAAGAATACCCTGAAAATATGAGCCCTCAATATTAACATTAGGTTCTTGCTCTTAACGTGAGAAGGTTTCCTTTTTGAATATAATGTCATTAAATTTTTTTTTTTTTGAGCTTACCGGAATTTTGTACCATCATATCGCCCAAACTCACAAATTACTCATGGCTAGAAGCACCTCAAATGTTTCCATTGTGACATAACTGTAACTTTCTCCAGTCAGGTTGCTCAGATCAATTTTCATAAAAAATTTTGGTTTTGCGTTGTTATTGCATCAATGACTAAACTCACAGGGAAAATGTGAGTAACATATTTGTAGGAAATTTATTTCTCTGAAAGAAAAATCCTCTGAGCCAAATCCTTAAGATTGATATTCCTTGAATTCGAGAGCTTTGCCTTTTTTGTAGTGTTAAATTTTTTAATTAAATGGTTCTTCCTATCACTAACAAAATCAAAGCTCTCCTTAGAGATTTGACTCAAAAGCCTTTTTTTCGTAGAAAAACAAATTTCCTTTAAATATGCAGAAATTTATACGAAAATTGACCTAAGTGACCTCACCGGAAAAAGTTACAGTTATATCACAATGGAAACATTTCTAGAACGTCTAATCCAATGGGGAATCTTTTCTCGTTATGAGCGAGTACTTAATATTAATATTGAGGCTCATATTTCCAGGGAATTTTTTTTCTTCCATTTCCAACAAAATTTAGGGCTTGGAGCGAAAAAAAAATCGCAAAAAAAAATGGCTCTGAGAAATACATACAATGATATTAAAATCGGTTCCCCCACGCCGTTCTCTAGGGGTGGGGGTAACTTTGAAACCCGTAATAGGAACCCCTATTTTTTATTGCATATTCGGTTTCTTTGGATAAAATTGCGTATGATTTGCCTAAATTATTTTTCTCGTTTCACGATAGATGGCGCGGGAATCGACGAAATTCAATTTTTCTTCATTTCATTGTTACTGAGAATGCGCCCTTACGATTCTGCAATATTCGAAATCAGTCTTGAAACAAACTTTTCATATTTTTAATTACAGAATTTTCTATTACTTCTCAAGAAACGAGAAAAATGTTTTAGACAAACCATATGCATTTTCACCAAAGGGATCCGAATATGCAATAGAAAGTAGGGGGTCCCATTTGAGATTTTAAGCTTGCCCCCACCAACCTCCAGGGGACGGCGTGGGGTAACCGATTTTATCATCAGTGTATGTGCTCCTCAGAGTGATTAAATTTGTATTCGAAACATGTTTTCATAGAGTGCCTTTGTTTTGGGATAATCCATGGTTTTACTGAATTTCACATTTTCGACAGTGATTGATTACTATTCAAAGAATGAAAAATCACCTTCAATTTTCTTACTGACTTTGTTAATATTATTTCCTCTTCCCCTTCTATATAAAGTTGTTAATCAAGATCTTATTTCCAACAAGAGAAATTATAAGAAACTTCTAATAATGTATAAACCACACTGACAAAAAAGTCTCGAAAGCACCAACTTTCTTGAAGTATACCAAAAGACTTAAAAAAATGTCAGCCTCCAGCAGAACTTTTAGACCAAAAGAACTAGGAAAAACCTTAAAAGATTTTTGGTGCAACAGGACGAATTTTGAACTCCTAAATCTTCAGCCCTACAAAAGTCCTGCTTAATTTGACTAACTTAAGTTGTTAAATGATTATTAGCTTTTCGATCCACGATGAGTTCAAATGAACTAGTTTATAGTCAAATTTGGGCAGTTGTCAGTCTTAAACGAGAGAAACCAATAGTTCAGTTAGTGCAAATGATTCAACTAATTTTTTTTATGAATAACCTGATCTAAACTTCTGCCTTAATAAATTAGTGGAAGTTAATTAACAATGACTTAGGAGAGAACTAATCGCATCAGTGATTTACTTGTTCCCAAATCAGTCGTTCTTAATTCAGATTAAGAGAGTACAAGCACTTGTAAAAATTTCGAAACAAAAAGTTGAACTTTTCTAGTCATTTTTCCCCTACTCAGACTTGAAAACAATGTTGAGAAAAGTTGATACTTCAGTAGAACTTTATTTGGTATTACATTGGCACTTTTCCACTCGCTTCTAATAACAAAACTCACACCAGAATTTTTCTTTACTCCTCTCTTCTCTCTAATAATACTTGAAACCTAGCAGAGCTGGGATGACCTTCAATCTAGTCTGAAGTTCAATGTCCTAGAATCTTCGGATTAAGAGCTTGCATTAGTGATTTTTGGAGCCTGATTATTTTTCCGGAGCCTATTCCCCATTGCAGCAAGATAGTCGTCGATCGTCGTCTAAATGTCTAAAATTAAGTGTTAGATAATCTGCACCGCTCGGTGGGTTACTAAAACGGTAGCACGCGCCGGCAGCGTTCATCTCTTGCGGGTAAAGTGATGCGACGCGACGCGGCGGTCCGAAAGCTTCGAAGCGTGTGCGATGGTGATGGTGAATAAGAAGAGGAGCGTGCCAGAAGGAGCTGCCTCATACTCTCGTCTAAAGTCGCTTAGAGTTCAAGACTTCGAGACCGCGTGTTCTAATATGGCCACCGGGTGTCCAATTACCTGACCCATCTGCTCCACCCTCTCTTTCTTTTTTCATTTTTTTCCCTTTAATTCTATTCCTCATTTTCCAAGACCCACATACCTCATCATTGACTGTCGGTGGTAAAATGTAGATAGGATTTTTCCGCTCCCTTCCAAAGCCATTTTCAAAAGGTCTCATTCTACCTTAACCTGTGGTTCACCCCCACCTCGCATCGCATTTACCATATAATTTCCGAACGTCTTTCACGATGTCCACAGCACGGAAATCCGGACATGAATCCAGCGTGACGCCAATTGGGAAGCGTGTACTGATTATTATATATGCACATAAAAGGAGACACACATGGTTTATGAAAATTAATGGGTTTTTAAAAATTAATAAATTTTATTCTTTTACATGAATGCATATATTTAAATCTATATTTATATTTTATGTATGTATGGTACCGGCGGAAATTGAATACGTGATTATTTTTGAGTTGTTGCTGGAGTCTCTCAATTTTCATTGTACTAACATAAGAAGACAATGAGATTACGGTTCTGATAAATCAACAAGTTCAAAGCAAAATGTGAATTTATTGCACAAAAAAACGTCAAGTTCGATATTTTGAAAAAAACTGGAATAACTCTGACAATTATTGACAAGTTACCATAAATAACCGTTAGATTACAATGAGTTACATTGCATTTATTGGAATCTCAAACATTTTTGTAAACTTCAAATTTCCATTAAATTCTTGAATTTTTATAAGTTTCCAAAATATTGCGAAAATTTTTGGAATTTCGAAAATTAATGATAATTGCATAAATAATCGAAAATCTCCAGAAATTTTTGAATCTTTCAAATTCCTAAAAACTTCGAGATATCCAGAAATTTCTGGTAAATTCATACATTTTCGGAACATTTCAGTTATTAAAAAAACAACCATAAATTTCCCAAATTTAAAAAGTTTTCGGTGATAGTACCTACAGTCAATCGTCACAAAAAAGGCCGTTTTTGGAAGGAAATACCATAAAACTTTTTCTTGCGGAAACCGCTAGAAGAGTATTAAAAAAACTCAACCTGAAGAATGCGGGATCGTTCAGGGGCAAGTTTTTGATAAAACTCAACAAGTTTTTGGATTTGATATATCTCGGAAACGGTAGGTTTTTGGGAAAATTTGTAAAAACAAATACGTGCGGGCAATGTTTTCTACAACTTTTTACATTAGATCGATATGCTGCGATGAAACGTGCAATTGATGGATGGCGCTAAAGGACCAAAAAAGGGTATTTTTCATGTTGCACGCTCAACAACAATTATTATTAGCACATTTTTGTACAGCTCGTTTGATATAAAATTTAAAAAACCTTCCTAAATCACGTTCGATACTGAAGTCAGCATAGTTTTGAAAAAAATTATTAAAAATAAATATTAATTCATAATAACAATTTATTATGATTAGTAATAATTTGAAAGTCCTACCAACAAAAAAATGATTCATTCAGTCTGAAGTAATGATTTATTATGTACCCACACTAACGATGCCCTCGTCGGAAACAATGGGAAATATATGGTGACATGTTTGTCATGCTATAACTCATGAACAGTTGGTCCGATAAGAAAAATTTCTCCATAAATGTTGTAGGTTTTTTTGAGACAAAAAACTTTTACATTGACAGTTTTGCGATGAAAAATGTTTTTCTGTGCCAAAAAGCGAGAAAATGCTTTTTTGGTACTTAAGCACCATCTATCATTTGCATTTTTCATCGCAGCATGTCGTTTTAATAGAAGAAAGTTGTAGAAAACATTGCACTCATCATTTTTTGTCTTAAAAATTTTCCCAAAAACCTACCGTTTCCGAGATATATCAAATCCAAAAACTTTTTGAGTTTTCTCAAAAACCCGCCCCAGAACGATCCCGCATGTTTCAGGTTAAGCTTTTTGAATGCTCTTCTAGTGATTTCCGCAAAACAATGTTCAATGGTATTTTTTCCACAAAATTTGACTAATTTACTGTACTTTAACTCATGGTCTCCTAAAATTTTCAAAAATTATCTATTAAAAACTGCATACAATGCATTTTTTTTAATGGTTACGTATAGTGTATATAGGCCAAACGTCTGTTTTTTCTACTTTTTCTCAACTTCATAATGCAATGTTTCTCGAGCGGACTCTTTTTGGACAACTTTCGGAATTCGCATTTACGTGTTTTGACGGTTCCCATTTCTTCCTGGACCGAAAATAGTGTTCACAAGAAATATTACAGACAATTCTATGAGATTTAACATGGAAAATGAAAAAAAGAGCCTTCTATCTGGAGTAGATCCAGAATTACAATTTTCGAAAATCCCCAATTTTCCTAGATTTCCTGCGAAATAATGGATCTTCAAAAATCAATTTGTAGCGTGGAGCCTATTGATTTCATGAATAAGTTTTCTGCAGACGAGCAAAAGCAGGCTCATTTTGTATTAATGGAAGGAATAAACTTTGACTTAACACGTCCAGATCACAACTCACGACCTAATGATTTCAAGTGAAAGATTCAAGGCCTATTTTTAGTGATGAATGAAATGAATTTTTATACTGGGTTTTCATCGCAACCAATTCCATTTATGTGGAATAATCCTAGAAGGATTTATTTTGCAAAAATTGTACCAATACATATATCTTTAAAGCAAAGCAGAAAATGATTTAATTTAGGGGGCCTCAACTCACGACCAAGTAGTGCTAGGTCAAAATTTTCTCTCAAATTAATACAAATTAGGTCAGCTCTTTTTCTCTCTTAAAATCCCTCCATTGTGGAATAAATAGGTTCCACAAAACAGAGTAATTTTTAGGAAGTTGTTTTTTTTGCGTAGAATCGTTTGATCTTTTCAGCTTTTTGCACAAATTTATCTCCTTTTTTCGCAAGCACTATTTATTGGTCCAGGTTGCAGTGGGAAAAGTTATTTTACGTAAATAGAAGTTTAAGCGCATTTTTCAAAATTTTCTCCAAGTTTTATCACATTCGTTTCCACACTGAGAAGGAAGATTACTTAAATCAAATAGATTGAGTGCTGAATACTTCCAATCAAATATTTTGTTGATTAGAAGAAAATTTTTTGTAAACAAGAATGATTCTCTTATTGGAAAAAGATGAGGTTTATGTTGTAAAAAGAAGAGTTTTCTTCAATCAGAGAAATATTTGATTGGACGTATTCAGTACTGTGTTTCGTTGTAATCTTTTTTTTTCAGTTTAAACAAGTTGGAATTTACATATTGAGCGGCATTTGTTATTTTTCAAGAACTGGTCACAGAAATTATGTTTGTGACATCCCTACCCACATCTTTCCCTGGAACTATCCGAGATATTGTTGTGAAAAATCCAGATTCGTGTTTTTTTGTAAAAAATCCTAAAGAGTTCCGCATTTAATCTTTCTTCCTACGGATAATATGATCTTACCAATATTACATCCATATGTCACAGAGATAACCCTTCAATTATCTATTTCGGCATATTTCCCCAGATATTCATTTTCAAAATAGTTGAGATTAACCTTGAGTTGTTTGGAATTTCCTTAGAAGTCTTTAGAATTTATTTACTTCAACGATGATATATACCAAAAAAGAAAATTAGGATGCCCCATATTTTTCAAAAATTATCCGAAGAACTTTCAAAAATGTTTATTATTGCCAGAGCGATTAACGTTTTTCAAAAACATCGAAATTTCACTATTTCTGAAATACCTGTTATATTCTATACGAACTATCTACGTCACGGAATTTTCCGCCAGACCAACCCACTTTCCAGCTATTTCAGGGCTAAAGTGACGAAATTTTCTGGAACTCTAGCCTTAGCGCTAAAGGTGACCGGGTTATTCTGACGGAAAATTAAGTAAGACTAGTCAGTGCCTTTGGAAAAAAGCCATCGGACCTTAGAAAAAAGCGTGACAAGAATATGAGAATTTCTTCTAGAAAAAATGCAAAAAATTCAAAGACAAACGAAACCGACGGCAGTAGCTGCGTGGTTACTTCCGACTTGGGCGGGATCTCGAATGTCAAGCATGTTTGGGCGCGGTTA
>WSXT02000015.1:2236439-2249132 GCA_011762715.2 Neuroterus valhalla
TCCCTCTAATCTCTTAATTTCTTATAGGTTTATCATTACGAAGCAAAATGAATGAAAGCAAAAAAATGAAAGAAATCGCATAAATATATGAAATCTAATTGAAATCTTTTTTTCAATAGTTTACGATATTTACATATCTCAAGGCTACAAATGTAATATTTTTCTAGAATTGTTTCATGTATTCTGTGAGAAACGTATTCGTATATAGTCATAAAAATAATGGTTTCTACACTTTTTCATTAGTACCTATGAATTTATTGGATATTCAAAATATTACAAAATACTGTCCCAAAATGAATATATGCAAAAAGCTTGTTTTAATAATTGAAATATATCAAATTTGAATTCTCCCTATGCTATAGAGTAATAATCGGCCTAAAAGTACAGACAGCGCCGCCACGTGGTTCCAGTCGGATCTCACGTCACATTTATGTTAGAGAACTTTATAGGAGTGTCACCCGCCTGGTAGGAGGCAAACATCATTACTGTTCGAATATTTATTTATTGTCATTTGGCCTGGAAGAGATTTTGTAGGCAGTAACAATCTAAAATACGGATTGTTCATTTCATTTTTTTGTTGGATTACTATTGAATAATTACAAAAATTATTCTAGTTTCTGGTAAAAATTTTGGAATATTGTCTGGCCTAATATTGAGTACCCAAAAGACTACAGTAGAAACATATACGTATGGGCAGTCGCAGCGGTCACTGACGAGTATAGAAGAGAACAGTTTCATTTAGACGTGGTCTTCTCTGTCTCGTCGTAACTTTCACTTTCTACTGCACTAAATTAAATTTCTCCTGCAAAAGAGAGGCATAAAGTTATTTCGTACCTCGATCATTTGACGTCATTCAATTTTCATTTTAAAACAAAACTTCGAAAAATACTTGAAAAAAATTGGAATGAAAGGACATACTTGGACTTTATTTATTCTTTACAAATAAGTGATTTTGTGATTTTCTCTGCAAATGCTCATTCGCAAAATACGTGTAACATATATCAGGATTTTTAACTCCTCACTTCCTTCATCCCCCTCCCCCTTTTCCTGTGTGATATGTTTTTCATTTTCCTTAAAATGAAGAATGATACTTTTACAGACCCGAGGGTGGGGGTGAGCCTAGATGCATCACGTATTTTGTGAATGGTCCCCAAGTTTATACAATCATTCTTTTACCGGTCACTTATTTGTGGCAAAAATCCTTTCCATCGGATCAATGGATTCGGATTTTCTGATTCTATGAATTTTTGCAAGAAAAATGTATGTATTAGAATTATAATCTTGTTTGAAAGTCTTAACAATCCGCACCCAAATTATGGGTCACCGCCAGAAAGATTCTTAGAGTTTTATTATGTTCCAATGACATATGTTCAACTATAATGTTCGCTTACTACCGAATAAAAATTAGATATCTCTTCAAATGAGTGGCAAGTTTTGTTTTTATCCCAAATTCTAATCTTTTTTCTGATCCTTCCCAATCTTATTTCACATATTATACCAAAGTCATTCGAAATTATACCGATTTCAGACCTTTCTTGGACTCTACTATTAGATGATCTCCTTGATCTATTCACACATTTGCTTACTATTATCCTGAGCTTTGAAAATGTCATATGCCTTTTACAACATGTACTTCCGTTTTTTTACATCAAACAGGTTCCTATAAAACACTGTCATATCAAAACTATTTTAAATGATGTCGATGAAGTTTGTCGTACATAATAAGGAGGAAATGTTAAAATTACACGAATTTGAACCTACAGGAATAACGTAACTTACATAATAAACCATCTGAAAGGGCACCAAGCAAGGATTGTAAGGAGGAATTCAAATATTATGTAAGCACATTTTTAACTAACTTTTACAGGAACCCCTTCACCGTAAAAACATCCATGTATAAAAATTAGTTTTACTTTACCCCCTCCATGTTGTTTGTTTACCCTCATATTATAATTGTTTTCTTACACATTGAAATCAAGATCAAGGTAAGAGAAATAAGAATTATAAAATTCATTATGAATTCATCTAACAAGTTACTTGAATCTATTTTCGTAATCAAATTCCAGAACCCCTGTTCCGTATCATCCCTTTTGTGCTCACGTAATATTTGAATGACCCCTGAGTGTTATTTGAATCTCCCGTAATGGGTGATTTATAATTGTAGACATACTTTCCTTGAAAAATAGAAAAATAATTCAACTCAACGAATACAATTTTTATATCTTTTCACAACAAAATCAAGAAAAAATCCTTACTTCATTTTCCATGTTCATTACTCTATCAGGATTGTTTACCTCTATTTTCTCCAGCCTACATTTCCAAACACTTTATGTACACGTGCCATTCCTTGCATCACTCTTCTTCGTTTTCAAATGTACCCCTGTAAAAACCCTCGAATTCCGATATTTTGGTGCCAATTATCTTAGAAAAAAAAAACTTAAAAATGATTCAAAATCGTCCTAGCTGAATCGGAATATGTTCGGAAAAAATATTTATAAAATAATGTATTCTCTTTGTATCCTAAATTCCTATAATGACGTGATTATGACGACGTTCAGAAACAAAAGTCTATGAAGCAGAATTTCAGAAGCATTCTTTATCGAAATTTCTTCAATGTCGTAGTGCAAGCGCGACCTCTAGGAGGTTGTCGCTCGGTCTACCTCTGAGACAACCAGGTCAAACTTCCTTCGAATCTTCTGACGACGACCAAAAAAACCCGTCAGGCTCCCCCACGTCCCCTATAGCAGCTCCCGCTATACCCGCGGCAGCAGGTTCCTCCACTAGGTAAGTCCAATCGATGTATCATTTTTAGGATTGATCGACCTTCAGTTATATAAAAAATAAAGTTGATGAAATATATTCCGTAATAAAAAACTCACACGAAAAGGGAAATGATACGTCTGTGCGCTCCGCACTGAGTCGGTCATCTGCTGTGATGCTTGCACGTCTTAATGCTTATTTCGGGCAGCAAGGCGGCGCTAGTGTTGTCTGAATGCGCGCCTGAATCTTCCGGCGAATAATCCGCCGAGCTCTCGGACCGTTTTCAAACCGCCATCTCCCTCGGAGTCCGAAGGCTCGGACTTGGGCGGATTATCCGCCGATCACTCGAACGCGTGAACGAACGAGTTAACTTGCACGGCCACACGCCGAGAAAACGGGCATTCAGGCGTTCACGCATCAGAGCAGAAGGCCGTCTCAGTGCGGAGCGTACAGACGCACCATTTCCCTTTCCGTGCAAGATGTGATTTTTCATTGGAAATTTAATTCACGACATTTTTTTGTTTCCTTCATCACACAGAGGTCAGTACCTGCTGAAGCGGCGGCAGCTGTTCAAATTTGGGATGCGGGGGAGCGAAGCCGGATGCTTTACTTGGCCAAGAGGCCTCGCTGTTGGACCAGATAATTCCATCGTCGTGGCCGATAGTTCCAACCATCGAGTTCAAGTAAGTGATGCCAGGAATTTTTATTGGTATATTGGGGTACCGACCTTAACAGTAGGCCACCTATCTGAAGTGAGGCTACGCATGTAAAATCATTCCAATTATTCAATCATTTTTTATAATTTTTTTCATTCGAAGAATAATTTTTCTATGACTGCGGATCTTATACGATAAATATTTATAACCAGTTCTAACTTCAATACTTGTTTTTCTTTGTATCAATAACTATATGTATAGGCGGCCTACTTTAGGATCGTTACCCTATTCCCTAGAAAAATCTTATCTAAGAGTGTATCAAATTAGAAGTCCAAGTGAGAATCCAATTTTCATGATCAAAAATAATAATATTCCAACTTTTAACTTCAGCTGCTTTCAAAGTTTGACCTTTGACTCTCGAGACCTGTTTATTGCCATTATTCTTGATCAATAACCTCTGGTTACCCTATCCCTCAAAAAACATATTATGCAAAGTAATTACCCTAACTGTAGATTCAGATTTTATGTAACAAAATAATATTTTTTCATTTTTGAACATTGAATTTTTTTAAAGTTGACCTTCGACCCTCAACATCTGACCATCACCTTCATCTCTGACCGATTACCTCTGGCCTTATACCTTTGACATCCTGATCCTCGATATTTGATATCTCATCTTCTATTATTGTGTATTTCGCATATTTTGAATTTGAATCGTTGTTCATATTAGAAGTATAACTCCGTCTTCTTGAAAACCAGTAAAATGGTTTTTTCATTATTGTCAGTTCTTTTTATCGACTGCCTAGGGACGTTTTTCACGTCAGGAATATTAAAACTGTGGCCTATCTCATCGTTTTCAATCAAAGTGGGGAAGTTGTAGTCTAGGGATATTCTTTTATAAATCGTGCGGATCCGGACCAGAAAAAATTGCCATCTCTCCAAATCTCCTCAAATTTTTTCTACGAAGTTCTTATTGTATATTAACATACACGTATACGAGGTTTTTGTTCAAAAAAAGTTTTTTTCCGGAAATACGTCGATTGTGAATTTTAATCCTTTATCCCATTCTGTTACCTGATAAATTCATTATCTCTGGTTCTACTAATGAACCAGAGATAATGGTTCATTAGTAGAACCATTATCTACTGATGAATAGATAATTCATTATTATGTTAATAATAATGAACATAATAACCCCTGAGTGTTATTTGAATCTCCCGTAATGGGTGATTTATAAATGTAGACATACTTCCCTTGAAAAATAGAAAAATAATTCAACTCAACAAATACAATTTTTATATATTTTCACAGCAAAATCAAGAAAATGAATTTTCCTTTTATTATGAAGGTATTAATATCAGCTTTCAGTGACTTGAATATTGTACCTCCAACTTGAGTACCTTTGAAATAATAA
This sequence comes from Neuroterus valhalla, assembly GCA_011762715.2. Classification (NCBI taxonomy): domain Eukaryota; kingdom Metazoa; phylum Arthropoda; class Insecta; order Hymenoptera; family Cynipidae; genus Neuroterus; species Neuroterus valhalla. The sequence goes on from WSXT02000015.1 coordinate 2,241,270, forward strand.
CGTTATTATTTTCTCACTCTTAAAATAGAAACGGCCCCATCTTTCTGAAAAATGGCTTTTCTTTAACACTCGCCCGAAAAACACGATTTTAGAGGCTTGGTGGGAAACAACGGAAATGATCGATTCCACGATCGTTGATGATTTCGTGTGGAAAAGTGTACTTTTCCACACTAGCGACCGTAAAGTTCGACAATAGTATCATTTACATATCAGCTCGAGGTTAAAATTGATTTGAATGTCAAAGAATAGTATATTGTTAACCGAGTGGGGGACATAGGGGATTCCCAAAGAGCATGATTGCCGCGCTCGCACGGCAAACTTCATGCTCTTTGGGAATCTCCTATGTCCTCCACTCGTTTAACAATATACTGTGGTAGCTAAAAACATAACAAATACGATAGTAATTTTTCAATCGATTTCATTGTGGTTCCCATTAGGATGATATTATTTAAACAATTAAATTGTTTAAATTTTTGCCAAAAAGGTGTTCGATTTGGAAAAGAATGTGCCGTCAATATTTTTTGGCTGTACGATTTCTTAAAATTCTACAATATTTCAATTTGAAGAAAAGGTCTCCTCAAATTCCAAAATGACGTTACTCTCAGATTCTCAAAAATGAAAAGAATCCTCTGATCGAAAAATATTACCCACATATGCAGCACACCAACTTTGCCAACTTTTATCAAAATCAATGGTATAGGCCACAGTTCTGATATTCCTGACGTTGAGAGTGTCCTAATTTGAAAATTAGACATAATCAAGAGTTGTTGATTTGCTTCTGATAATCTCAAACCTAAATTTCAAATCTCACTCTCAAGCTAGAAGAAAATAGCTTATGAAAATTCGTATCCTCTATTGTACAATGATTTATTATCTTTGTCCAATGTCTATCTAACTAAGGTCATTGCGAAAATTTTCGCGTTATTTGAAAGAAACTAGAAGATCGAATTGGATAAACGGTCAGTTTTATCGTCTTATTTGTCTCATACAAAAAGTCTTTGAAAAATTGAGCTCACTAGTAGATTTGTTCAAAAATTTGATTCAATTCTTCTCACAAGGGAAGCATTCAAATCGTTCGAAAATTACACAGGTCTGCAAGGTTTTGTTGTAGAAAAGTTAGGGATCTTTCCCGAAGAAATTTTTCCCGTAGAATCCGATCTCAGAATATGTCCATTGCGTCAGGATTTTAAGATATTTGAGGTTATATACTCAAAAAATGGTGTTTTTCGCTACTTTTGAGGTTATGTACTGAGCGCGTGGAATTTTTTTAGTCTTCTTTCAAAGTGTCATCATTCAGTACTACACTTTCCTTTAATTATAAGCTATTGAACAGTCACCAGCGATTTTTTCTCAAAAAGATACAGCCATTTTTAGTTGAGACATCATCATCTTAACAACCGTATGAGCATTCACTTTGACTCTTTAGAGCATACCATTCTGAATCGGCCTTCTTGTGGATGAAAATGTCAATCTTGCGACTTCATTTTATAACCAGCGGCCCCAAACCCTCGAATAAAAGCTTTTATAGATCAGAATCCTTCTATTTTGTACATTTAAATCCGCCATTTCGAATCCGCCATCTTGGTAATAAAAATGTCGATCTTCTAACTGTAAATTCTTATTCAGAGACCATCAAGACCTCCAGGTACAAATTTCTAAGAGAAATTTCCGAGGGCAAAATGGTATGCTCTAAAGAGTGAAAGTGAATGCTCATACGATTGTTCAGATAAATGTCGGAACTGTAGATGGCTGTATCTTTGTAAAAGAACATCGCTGATGACTGCTCAATTGCTTATTTTGAAGAGAAGTGGTAGTACTGAATAATATCGTTTTGAAACAAGACGAGGCGTGGATTTACTTAAGGGGCAACATGGGCACTGCCTCGGGGTGGCAGATTCTCGAAGGGCGGCAAATTTTGGACCGTAAAGAAAAATGAAAAAAATAGTGATGGAAATACGGTCTGTGAGAATTGAAATTTTTTTTTTAAGAATAAATTCAGACAATCAGTATATCATAGTGATGAATTATTCAATAAATTACTTCGCTTTTATGGTCAGTTCAAAAAAGGCTCTAAATTACGAAGGCTCTAAATGTAGCAGAAAATCCCATTTTCCGAGTATATAACCTCAAATATCATGAAATCCTCACGTAATGGACATATTCGGAGCTCGGATGGAAGTCCATGGAACACTTTGTAGTCCTTGGATTGCGTTTATCGAACTCTTCTAGGACTTATTTCTTTATTGAAAAAATGAATACATTTAAAAGGTCTTTGACGGGAACGGAAACTTCATGAAGGAGTTCGGAACGTACGGAAGTGGAGAAGGTCAGTTTGACTGTCTCGCAGGAGTAGCGGTAAACAGGATCGGGCAATTTATCATCGCCGACCGATACAATCATCGTATCCAGGTCTTGGATCCTTCTGGCCGATTCCTCAGGGCTTTTGGTTCCCAGGGAACGGCTGATGGGAGATTCAACTATCCTTGGGGCATTACTACAGATGCTCTTGGATTTATATACGTGTGTGACAAAGAAAATCATCGCGTTCAAGTAAGTTTACAATTGCATTTCGAAACTTCAAAGAACCTAATAAATTTTCAATGTTCCCAAGCCGGGAGAATAGAAATATCCAAATATCAATTTTCAAATCAAAATTCAAATTTCTTCAGCTTCTTGAAAACAAATTGAATTACAAGAGTTTTCTCTTTTGTGATTTTGAAAAAATTGAATCTAGCTTCGAAACACACCAGTTCTGGTCAAATTGAAAAATCGTTAATTAAATGGCAGGCTGAAATGGGAAAAAATTTTTTATCTTACGTTTGTTGAATAACAAAATTTTAAGTAAACTGTATGGAAATATGCGCTATTGTTACAATGCAGAATTTAATGAGCATTAATTTTTTCCTAACTTGAAAATTTAAATAGAAATTCTGAGGCTAAAATAAATTTGTTTGAGGGCGTTCTTCCAAGACCAGCAAAACAGGAAAAAAAATTGTATTCCAAACAACGTGTTATTTAATATTTTGTCAGAACTAAGATACCAAACCCCGATATTTGTCTTTTCTATCACTAGAAGAATCATTTTTTATGATTTCCCAGGTTTTCCAGTCTGACGGAACTTTTGTCGGAAAATTTGGTTCCTGTGGAAGTGGACGTGGCCAGTTAGAACACCCTCATTATATCGCTGTGAGCAACACGAATCGGGTTATAGTAAGCGACAGCAATAACCATCGGGTTCAAATTTTCGACGTCAATGGGCGTGTTATAACGTCATTTGGATCTGAGGGTTCTGATGAGGGTCAGTTTAAATTTCCTCGTGGTGTCGCCGTCGACGATCAAGGGTACATCATCGTTGCTGATTCTGGAAATAATCGTATCCAGATTTTCACTCCGGAGGGCGTCTTTCTCCGGGCATTTGGAAAGTGGGGAAATGGCGATGGCGAATTCAAAGGACTCGAAGGTGTAGCCGTCACTTCTGCTGGGAATATCGTCGCCTGCGATCGCGAGAACCATCGGGTTCAAGTCTTTTAATAGATACACTACAATTTTTATTTAACTGGGCTAGAAACAAAATTAATTTTTTCTCTTAAACCCTCACAAATACACTTTTTGTCGAAATAAAATTTCTATTTCAATTTAGATCTAGGTATAAGGAAAGAAAATATTTTTGAATTTAGACAATTCTTAAATTTAGTATTGGGCCTAGTAGTAAAAAAATTATTTGAGACTTGAGATTGATATTTAGCCTGATGTTGACCTCGTGTGTCGATGGAAAAAATATTGTTGATACTTCCTTTTTATGATAAATACTTGAAAGTTTCCTTAGTTTCAGGGCCATTTTCCAGCTTTTCGAATCGGAAAAGGGCCTTCGTGTGAAATAAAGATTTTTGATAATACAAATTGAATTCCTTTTAAATTATTGCAAGTAATTTTTCAATTCAAAGGAAATCCGGTTCGCTACTTTCAAAAGATATCTAAGGATGACAAAATTTTTGATTAATTAAACTGTTTAGACGATAACATTGTTAGGGCGTTTCTAAAAATAACGAAAAAGTTATACTTAATGTTTCTAGAACAAATGATTTCAGAAAAATGTTCAATCGGATTTTTTTGAACAGTTAACGTAGTCTAAAACACAAATAAAGTAAATCATTGAACTATAATTGTATATAAAAATAATAATCTATTAGAAGGTAAATGATGAAGATATATCCGATATCATAAACTCCGTATGGCAATCGATTCCGAATTAATAAAGTACGTCACCAAATAGAAACCACTACAATAACGAAAACTAGTCGATTGTCTCTCCTTTAAAAAAAAGCTCAAGAAACGACACACCGATAGGAAGTGAATTTGAAGATGGATTCTTGAAACTCGATTTTTAAAACCTTGTCATGAACTACACTGTTATTGTCCAAGCTATGTTTCTAAATACCGCCAACTCCTGCAAACATGAAAAACCAAATAACTTAATTTAATTTGTACTCAATGTGACAACACTCCGTTTGTACCGTTTGTATTATGCTTTAAATAAATCGTTGCAGAAGTAACGACCCTTGAGTTTTTTATACAGCACCTTGAACATTTTTTGAATCTATAGCGAAATTATGGAAATATTTATCTCCATGAAGCCCTAAATCGAGAGAAAGAAAGAAAGAAAATTCAGAAAGATTGGTCGCGCATACTCTTAATGATATCTCCTGTAAGCTTCACTATTTAATTTTCGAAAATGTATGGTCATTATTATTTATTATGTTCCTTGTTATAAAATTGTTCATTGTTACACAATTTGCATGGTTTTTTATGCATAATTACTAGTCGATTTATCGAAATCACTTAGAACAGGTAACCTTATGGATAAATCAGAAATTTCCTGTTCAGAGAAATTCGCAACCCTATCATTATATAGCCCTATTTTTTCTCTATGAACTGAGAAAAAAGAACGCAGTCACGCAGTGTCCGGAACGCACTGGTTATTGTTCAAGGGTAAAAATTTGAATCGGACTTAGCTCAGTGCGCGCTGGACCGGAACCATTCATGTCCAGAACGCACTCGGTTATGTTTGGGACATTGATGAAACGGAGGGTTGTCAGCACTGCCTGACTAGCAGCTATTCCTGTCCCACGTGCACTGCTGATCAGTGTCGAGTGTAAACATGTAAATAATTCTCGAAGAACATCGTGATATTGTCAATGCTTCTTCGGCCGTCGGTGCTCTTCTCAGTTACTTTCAACTGTTCTTTCGTTGTCACTTACTGTCAGTTTCTATGTTAACCCTTAAATGACACACGGGGTGATTAACACCTCATGGTTTTTTTACCCGTAGAAATTTCTAAAACTATTGCTTCAAATCAACTTCGTGCTGACATGAGAGACCGAAAAACCAAACAAATCTGTCCTTCGTGCACCAGAGCGATGTGCGATTTGCATCGCATCTATTTGTGCCTTGCTTGTGCGGGCAAGGTAAGATTTCGATATTTTGTTCACTAAACATTCTTTGCATGTTATTTTTTTGTATTCTTCGCTAACAATATCTTTTTAATGATTCTTGTAACGAATAAAATGAGTGTACATGACCCTATATCTGTGTTTCTCTCACCCTCAATTTTTCTACTTCATTCCTTCAAATAAATACCTTTTTTTCCAACCCCAGATACTGAGACTTATTTCACGCTGAACAGCACTATCAGATGAGTATTCCGTGGAAGTTTCATGAAAAAATATCGAAAACTGAAGAAAAGATACCACGAAGTGTCTAATTTTCACTTTTTCAATTATTGCATTATTTTTAACTATATGAGCATCTGCATTTTACAATAAGAGCAAGATAATAAATACTATTCGCAAGGCTTTAAGGGACACCCACAATAAGTTCTAGGTAGGTATTACTGCAAATATGTACAATTCGAGGAATTATTTGTGTTACATCTATGTTGGGGTGCGATCAACCCCGTGTGTCATTTACTGACATTTTTTTGACGTGTGGCATTTAAGGGTTAAACGTAAGTTCTATACAGCAGCACCCATAAAGTGATGGAAGTCGTGGGATTAAATGGTAGGTTGAACGCCGTCACGTATATTACCTCTTCCAAAGAATAACCTCTTTTATAATAAACCTATTACATAGCAGTTTTCCCCGAAGAATATGTCACTTATAAAATGTTCTGTTCATTATCTTGATTTTTTATTACATTTAGTGAGATATTTTCCAAAATCGCACTTTGAAAAATCGGCTGTTCTGCTCTATGTATACACAAAGCTGTATTATAAAAACAAACATTTAATATGTCATTGCAAAAATTAATAAATAGTGTTTAAGGATCTGTCTATAAACTATGCAACCCTCCTAGGAGAAGGGGGAGTCCAGCTCGATGTGACAGTTTGTGACGCCGGGGTGGCGAGTTGAGGAGAACGTTATATTAAATATTTTAAATGTATTCATGTACCCTTGATCGGCATGAGAAATTTATAAAATTTTCATTTTAGGAATACTTTAAAATTACAATTTTGGAAACAGGTTATCGAATAAAATCATCACAATTAGAAAATGATTTTTAATGAAAGTGTATCCTAAAATATTCCTATCATTTATAATTAGTTATTGTAAAGATATGTGCATATGCATGTATATATATTTTTTTCTTATATATTTTATGTAGATTCTATACCCTGAGCTTACGTACGTAAAATGTCTTGCATCATAAATCAATCTTGAAACATTTTACACAAATTTCGAAGTTTTTAATGATTTCAAATTTCTGAACCGCGACCTTCAGTAATTACGCTACGAATTTCGAAAAAGAAAATTATCAGCAAGTTTCCGAACTCTCAGAAGTCTTGAACCCAAATTTCAGTAATACAATTGAAAATTCAAGAAATCGAACGAAAAATCTAAAAATTATCAACAAATGTGAAAATTTATAGTTACATTGAACTTCATTTTCATCCTAAATAATAAGTCATTGAATTCTGAATTACGTAGATAGAAACAACATCTTTGTAGGTTACAAAAATTAAAAAAACATTTAATTTTTTCACTTTCTAACCCGAGTTTCAAGGAATTTCATTCTGAGTTACAAAAAGAGAAAACAAAATGCAAAATGAATATCGAAATTTGGAATCTGTAGTTATTTTATACCTTTTACTTATATTTTTAGTATGTAGTTGGAGTCTCGAATCTAGAAACGGAAGCAAAAAATCAAAAACGATCAAGAAAAGTTCAAACTTGAATAATTGTATAATATTGAACGAAAGCTTGTAGCTTCTTAATTGCGTACGCTTCATATCTAGGTAAACAAATTCAAGAAAAATTGAGAAAATTGCTAATTTGTAGTATTTCGTACTTACGGTACTGAATTTTCAGTAATATTTGATTTCAAGATTCAAGAAGAAAACGAAAAATCCTAAGATAATTAGCAAAATGAAGCAGAAATCGGAGTAACTTATCTCTAGATTCGAAAAATTTTAGATTGAAACTTTTCTAACTTTCCACATCTGAATCTCAGAAGTATAATAAAGTTTTCAATACAACATTCGATTAAGTAAATGATAAATGATGTCAAGTTAATCGTGAATTTCATTAAAATGGAAAACTGCAAGAATAATCACAAACTTACAATTTTAAAAGTTAAAACAGATCGAACTATTATTTTTGAAACATGGAAATCAGTTTTTTCAGAATCTCAAATGTTTCAAAAAGTTTTAAAATTTTCTGAGCGCTCCCTGAGTATTTCTGCGTGTATCGACATAATTTACCAAACTACAGAAGCTTTTCGAAATGTTTTTCTTCATATTATTGTAAAATACGGAAAGTTCCTGGAAGTATTTATATTTTTCTATTCAAAACTGCGTTACGTTACAA